>BPLR01012326.1:0-204368 GCA_021605095.1 Caerostris extrusa | reverse complement strand
TACCATGATCTGGTGAGATTTAATTAAATGTTTTTGCCCCACTACGTATTATGACAATGTTATTTCTTTGATATACTTTGACTTTATTCATGTTCTGCTATATAATGGAATAGCTAATGCCTGTAATTCAATAGAAAGCGTTTTCTTTTTCAAATTAAATTTCCGAGTAATCATTCGAATTGTGTTAAAAAAATTATTTAAATCTTCTTTTTCTTTGTTGTTGTTGTTAAACAGAAATTTTCCTCGAGGATAGTTTTCGATCTCACAGAAAATATAACATGTTGATTGAAATTTAATATCATTTTTTTGTTCTAATGCAGCTGGCAGACATTAGACAATTGTCTTGGATGCCTTAAGGAAAACGCTGCACTGACGTTACTCACTTAGCACAACCCAGAAAGAGGGTGTAGCTTGAAGATAATCTATAGACGCGAAGCAGCAATACCCACTCAACGCTCCACGATCATATTATACAGGGACCTACCATTTAAAGTGGATTACGAAACACTACAAATATCCATAGCACCGCCGGACTCAAAACCCGAATCCTGTCGCACCGAGCGCCAGAGCGCTAGTCACTAGGCCATAAGGTCCCATTGAATTTTTGTATTACGTTTTTGAGCGAACAACCCTATGTGGTGGTTCAAACCATCCAGACACCCGACTCATGACCCAATAAAGACTTCCCAGCTTATAGATTTATCGAGCCTCTCCTCCCGGAATAGATACAGATGAGATTAATGTTAATTAAATGCTTTTCTTCTGTTTACATTGTAGAGAAAGTTTCACTTATCTGGGCTGAATGTTTAAAAGTGTATTTAAATTCGTACATGCTAATAAACGCGTAATTTTATTTGCGAGTTTTAACTACGATGCGAAACTAAATTCTGCTCTTAATGCATTCTTAATTACACAGTTATGCTATTGCACTACTGTGCGCGTTGTATTAGGCACTCCAAATAATGAAACGCATTCTGGCAAATTAATTTCCCCGTCCAGAACTCTAATTACATTTGGAGACATAAACAATTTTCAAAATGTTAGGGTGTCTCAATCGAATCGTCAGCATTCATTTTCCTCCGGTGAGGATTTAATAGAAACAACCTGTGAATTTGCGGTTCGGGTGCGTGGTTCGCGGTTAAAGTACTCATAAAATTTAAAACGAGGGACGTTTCTCGCTTGTTTGTATTTCCTTTCCACCCCACCCACCCCCGAAGGTTTTAGCGCCACCCCCCTTCAGGTTACTGATAAATCCCTAATAAAGCTCTCTGACTGAATTTATTTTAAAAATGCATGGCGTTGGAACAACAGTTACTGACGCCCGAGTGTGGTTTTTGAAATTTGTGACCCAGATTCTCAAATTAAAAGCGTCGACAAAACGATGGGAAATATCAGCAATCTAATAAATATTCATGAAGATATAAATACAGCGCTGCAGAAAGGTTTTGAAGAAAATGGCGTCTTTATTTTTTGACTTAATTATTCATGTTCTGTTACATGTAATAGAATAGCTAATGCTAAAGGGTTTTTTGCTTTACAAATTTAATTTCTTGAGTAATCATTCGAATTGTGTGAAAAAATTATTTAAATCTCCTTTTTTCTTTTGTTGTTGTTGTTAAATAGAAATTTTCTGGTAGGAAGGTTTCCATCTCACAGAAACTATAATATGTTGAATGAAATTTAATAACATGCAACACAAAAACTACCGTTTAGAATTTTAGTTTGTTCTGAATGAACATGTACTATATTACCAAATTTTTCAACAAACTGAGGGTACATTTTTAATTAATTCAAAAATTATTTCATTCCTTAAATTCATTTTCAAAAGCACCCATAAACCTCTACCGTGCTCTGATGAGATTAAATTAAAGGTTTTTGTCTCACTACGTATTATGACAATGTTATTTCTTTGATAGTATATTAATATCCGTGACCACATAGAAAAATTGTTTTAAACACCAGCTAAAGTTTTAATCACCAGTTTAATTTACCAGCTAAAACAATTATGATAAAATTTTCAAGTTCTCAATAATAGCTACTTTGACTACTTCAAAAATTAATTTTTTTGTAATTTTGTTTTTAGTCGGTTCCGCCAATTAATTTTTTATGTATTTTTTACAAATTATCCTAAATTTAAATTGCATTAAGTGCATTAATGACATGGATTTTATGATAAAAACTTATAGATTATAAACGGTCACATAAAAGCTGAGGATAAGATTTTCGAAGTTTCAAAAATGTTAGTTCACTAAAGTCGTTACACGGAAATTCTTTTTGTATAAAAGTATTTTATATATATCGTATATAAAATACTTAAAAGTATAATTTATATATATCGCGCAAAAATCTGCTTATGATTTTTTTAGGCTGATTCGGAGGATTTTTAATCTTCATACCAAAGTCACCACCTTCTAAACATTTAAACCTTATCGTTTAAAAGGTGTTTGAACTTCAAAATAAAAAGCAGAAGAACAAAAATTATCACAAATATAACTGTTTTGGTACTATATTCTGCATGTTCACATCTAAAAATCAAAAGTTTTGTTTATCACACATCAACGAAATGACACTACTAAACATTAATTGTTGACATGAAATACCAATGATGAGTTGTTTAAAAAACGATATTAATCATCAGTTGTTAATTTGGCAGTTGAAATAATACTAATAATCAATTGTTGGCATGAGCTTTAAAGGATGACATGAAGCGTCAGTTGTTGACGAAGTTGAAGTGGCGATACTTGATATCAGTTGTTGACATAAAATTGAAAGGATGACATGAAACATTAGTTATTGACATTGAAGTTGAAATAACGAGGCTAATCATCAATTGTTGACATGGAAGTTTAAATGACAATAATAAACATTAATCGTTGACATGGAAGTTTAAATGATGATACGAAACATTAATCGTTGATATGAGAGTTGTTTGACATACTTATTAGTCTGATTCCTGTAGTAATAATACTAGTGACGTCATAAGTTAGGAAACAATAATAATCAAGTTAAGTTTCTTATAATTGTGACATCGAAACCGCATTTTAAAAACGAAGCAATTTTGTTAGTTTTATGAATAAAAACAGAAACGTGATTGGTATAGGATACTTCAAAGAAGAGAAGCACCATCGGATTATGCGAGATATTTTACTTTACCGGGACGAAAATCACTAGTCCTGGTTTTACTGAGCTGCAGAATATAGACAGGGAATTATGGTATTATTTATTTTTTTCATATTTTTCTGTGGTATTTGCATTGGAGATAATATTAAATCCACAGCAAAACAGCATAGCTTTACCATCATAATAGTTAATTGAACCTTATGTCATTTAACTAATCATAATTATATTATTTTTTTCAAAAATGAAATAAAAAAAATCAATAATGTAATAACGTATTAAATGCACAAATTATGATTCCAAAAGTTTTATTTCTTTTTACACAAAATGCTGCTGTAAATGTTGTTGTTTTTTTTGGCAAAATGTGCAAGTTTCCTGTTTCATAAGTTGTAATTAAGGAGAATTGCATATGAGATACAAATTTTCGACAAATGAGTGTTTTTAAAAATTGAAAACCATTCATTACTCAGTGTATGGCAATCGTGGTCATTGTCAAAACCAGCAAAGACGGATAAAAATTCTTCCCCGCAGTTTATTTTGAAATTCATACTTTATTAACAAGAGAAATCAAAACCAATTTCAGACGCTTCATTAACAAATCTAATTATCTTTTCTATCGGACGTATTGATTGCAAAGCGGGTGTGTTTCGTTTTCGAGGTTTTTCTTCAACAAGAACGCTCGCTACGAAATGGAAGTAGAGTATAATTACCAGAAAGGGCGGTCTTTCAGCAAAACTTACCACACTCAGAACGCTTCAAAGAAATCAACGATTCCCCACAAATCAACTTGTCTCGACAATATTTTGTCTGCTTCAACAAGGTTTTGAAATAACGTTTTATGTATAGTTTTTTTTTTTTGTTTTAAAGAATACCGTAAAATATTTTTCTGAGACAAAGTAGAATTTCATTTATCTTCGGAATAAGTATACCACTTTGGACAGTTAAAGAATGAGGAACATTAATTCTTGATGTTTCCGAGTTCCCATGTCGCCAACATTTGCTTTCTTTCTCCGCCTATGTTTTATTATATTTATCGAAAAGGCGGCGGCTCTTTTTTAAGGGGAAGGGGGTGGAAAATGTCCTCCACGATTCTCAAGTACGATGAAGCTTTCTCGCCAGTCTTCATATTTTCACAATGTGCATTGCAGTATTTTCACGAAGTACCGAAAACCCTGTGCGATGATCACACACACACAATATAAGTAAAAAAAAATTTTATAATGCCAAAACTAAAAATTCTTATTCATGAAGGGAAAATCTTTTTTGATTTATTTACGTAAAATGTATCGATTGGAATTTAAAAAAAAAAAATTTATGTAAGATTTTTCTAGGAGCACGTGTTTACGTTATGCTACAGAAGCAATTAGGCATTTAAGAGTTATTGTGACAATGGCGTTAGTTTGGACTGATGGACTTGTATTCAAGCTGTCTATTGATGTCTGTTTTACGTCAATTGGAGATGCGTTATTTGGCAAAATACATGATGCTCTATATGTATATTTCATTTTGAAAATACGTCATCATATAGATGCAGTTAAGGACTTGTAGGCTATACTTGCCTTATAGAGGAAGGACTATATCAATGACTTGCACGCAAGTTGATCGAATTGGACATTTTTGCCATATGTTGCTGTTTATTACGTCAATTTATTTTTAGATACATACTAATTGTATATGCAATTACAAGGTGTTATTATTTTGCGTTGTATATACACTGAAGTGACAAAAGTCATGGGATAGCAATATGCAAAAAATTTTCAGATGGCAGTAGAATCGCGTAGAACCTGCGCAGTGCTTTCGCAGAGCTTTCATTTATGTTCAAGTTATTCATGTGAAGAGGTTTTGACGATGATGACCGCACGACGGGAATTAACAGACTTTGAACGCGGAATGTTAGTTGGAGCTAGACGCATGGGTCATGCCATTGGAAATCGTTAGGAATTCAACATTCCCAGATCCACTGTATCAAGAGTGTGCCGAGAGTATGAAATTTCAGGCATAACATCCCACCATGGACAGCGCAGTGGTCGACCGCCTGCACTTAACGACCGAGACTGGCGACGCCTGCAAAGAGTCGTAAATTCTAACAGACCAACACTGCGTCAAATAACCGCAGAAATAAATGTGGGACGTACAAGGGACTTGTCTGTTAGAACTGTGCGGAGAAATTTGGCTTTCGGCTATTCCAGCAGAAGACCGACTCGAGTGCCTTTACTGATCAGAACGACATCGCGCTTGAGCGACACGTTTTATCGGTTCGGTCCCTAGATGAATGGAAAAACCGTGGCCTGGTCCGATGAGTCACGATTTCAGTTGGTAAGAGCCGATGGTAGGTTCGAATGTGGCGCAGACCCCACGAAGCCATGGACCCAAACTGAGCAAGGCACATGGTGGTGGCTCCGTAATGGTGTGGGCTGTTTTTTCATGGCATGGACTTGGTCCTCTGGTGCGACTGGACCGAACATTGACTGGAAATGCTTATGTTCAGCTACTTGAGGTCACTTGCAGCCATTCATGGACTTCATGTACCCAAACAACGATGGGATTTTTTATGGATGACAATGTGCCATGTCACCGGGCCACAACTGTTCGCGATTGGTTTGAAGAACATTCTGGACAATTCCAACGAATGATCTGGCCACCTAGATCGCTCGACATGAATCCCATCGAGCATTTATGGGACATCATCGAAAGGTCTGCCGTGCCCAAAATCCTGCACCATCAACGCTTTCACAATTATGGACGTCTATCGAGACAGCATGACTCAATATTCCTGCAGAAGACTTCCAACGACTTGTTGAGTCCATGCCACGTCGAGTTGCTGCACTTCGCCGGGCGAAAGGTGGGCCGACACGATATTGAGGTATCCCATGACTTTTGTCACTTCAGTGTAATGTGCATTTACTACTGGTGATGAATTGTTTTGCAAAATACATAATGCTGTACACATATGACAAAAAATCATGTCTGCCAGATATGTCTGTTTTACGGCAATTGGAAATGCGGTGTTTCGCAAAATAAGTCATGTTGTATATGTATGCCATGAGTCATTTTGAAAATACGTCATCTTATAGATGTAGTTAACGGTTACTATATCAATGGTTTGAATGCAAGTTAATTGAATTGGACATTTGGGATATGTTGCTGTTTTTATTAGGGCAATTTATATTGGGTACATACTAATTGTAGGGTGTTGGTTATGCAATTATAGGGTATTGAAGTGTGTGTTGCACATAATGTAGATTTACTACTGGCGATGTATCGTTTAACAAAATACAGAATACCTTACATGGCTGACTTAAATCATTTTGAAAATGTTACACATTCAATTAAGGGTGGCTTTGTCAATGGCTTGCACACAAGTTGATAGAATATGACTTTTAGTTGAATATTGCTGTTTATATTATGGCAATTTATACTCAGAATATATTAAATACATGTGCAATTATAAAGTGAAGTCTGTGTATAATATATATAATGACTGAATATGTGTGACGGTGTTTGGCAATTAAGCAATTTTTTGGGGAATTTGCAATAAGCACGTTATAAACAAAGCACGCATAAATATGTACATTAGCGCCTATAAGGTGTTTTTATATTTATGCACTGGTGATCTAGTTCTGGTGTGCATTGGCCACCCAGCATGAAAACGGGAGTTTTGGTTCTCACTGATGGCACATGCTGCGGTCACTACATAGTAATACAAATACTTTTGGTGACAACATTAAAAGAATGTCTTGGATCAAATGTTGGACTGTCAAGGTGTATTTAATAACGTTTTACAACTTATAAAATGTGGGGATAGAATTCAAACTTTTGTGTGAACCGTATTGGTGAAAGAAACTCCTGTCAAGTCCTGTAAACTCCTGTCCTCCTGTCCTGATGGATACGATAAATCTGTACGCAGAAATGTTTTCTTAGTGGTATCGAGAGGATATCTTAATGAGGGTTCTCTCAAAATTACTGTATAGCAGTGTGATTGTGAATGTATTGCAGCAGGCATTTCATGGCGCACCCTGGACAAAGATGAATCAACATTTTTACTGTTCTTGTGATTGGCAGAAGTCAAAGTGTTTGGGCATTCGAATGCAACAACGAATTCACAAGGTACATTGGCTCATTAGAAAAACAACACAAGCTTTGCCGTGTTTGTAAACAATTGCACATGGAAAAAATGAGTGTCTTAAAATTGTGTTGCGTAATCATCCGCTGATTTCATGTATGCATTGATGTCAGAATTTTTAGCAGTGCGAGGTGTGGTTGCTCCAAAGTGCATTTACGTGCGGGAATGCATATCGCATCAAAAATGCATAAATGCAGGCCGCATAAATGTGTACATTAGCGCCCATGAACAAAGCACGTGCTCCAGTTAGGCGAGCAGAGGGAGATAACGTTGATGGATTGTGATTAGCGCTTAACGTCCGACGAACTAAATTCTGCTCTGTGACAAGGATATAATAAACTTAAAGATAATTTATGATCCAGAGACATGAATTAATGTTCAAATTCATGGAATGTTAACCTCCAATTCAATGCCAAAAGTGATAATGGATCTTAAGGCACACTTAAGATTCAAAACAAAACCATCAGCAGAAGGATTCACATTTTCGTACTGTATGTTCTTACTTTAAACCCGTCATACAATAGGTCCCTTTTGCAGATAAAAAAAATTATTCAGATTTTGATAAAAGATAATAACATGGATCATGATACCGTTCTTATTTAATTAAAAGCAATCGTTCCAATATTTGAAAAGCAAAACAAACTTAGAAATTTAAAAAAATATTGATTTGATTTTGAGTTATCATGTTTTGTAACGGTATAAATTTTTGGTTATTTTTACCGGTATGCCGATTATAATATTATTGTAATACTATTATACTATTGTACTATTGTAATACTATAATTATACTATTTGTAATACGTATTTTTTATTGTCTTCAGATGACGTTAATAATTGCTTGTTAAAGAATTAAATAGGTAAAAATATCATGGCAAGTTTATTTGCATTCGACACCATTCTGATATTTTACTTCTGGTCTTATTGTCGCTTGCGCCAATTGTATTTGATATGGTTTTTTCATTAGGAATTCCATATTGCATAGAGAAATTTGCTGGCAATTATTTTGAGGATTATTTATTGATAACTTATTTATTTGATACAAAAGAGTCAATAAGTTTATATGCAATGTCTGGTTTTATGTGCCAGTATTCAATATTTGCTCACATTTGAATCAAGTCAAGAGAAAAATAATTCGTTACAATTGGAAGAAATATTTTTGAAATAAAGTATTTATTCAG
This sequence comes from Caerostris extrusa, assembly GCA_021605095.1. Classification (NCBI taxonomy): domain Eukaryota; kingdom Metazoa; phylum Arthropoda; class Arachnida; order Araneae; family Araneidae; genus Caerostris; species Caerostris extrusa. The sequence goes on along the minus strand of BPLR01012326.1, from coordinate 195,950 downwards.
GTTATTTAAAATTTCAGTTTTAAATTTTTATCATTTACGTATATTATAGTGTACTACATTTAAATTTTTCCATTTTTAGAACGACATATGGCAAGAAATATTTTTGTAAGATGATATTTGTGTAATCGTATTTTTTTATCATTTTTATAAATAGTTATAAAAATATGTATATCTGTACATTTTAAAATCAGTATTTTCAAAATGCTAACAAAGTACAGTTTAGAAACAGAATGCAAAGTTTATAGAATTTACAATGATTATTGAGGAATATCATGAAATTAAACAATCATAATTATCAGAACAATAAATGAAATAGTAAAATTACATCAGATAAGTTTAATTAAAAATAAATATTTTAAAAAATTAATTCAAATTAGAAATAACTAATATTTCTTAACACTTAATTATAATTTTCTAATGTATATTGTAATCTCATGAATGATTTTGATTTTTCCTAGCAATTGCACAAAACGTATTTTTCTCACTTGAAATTCCAAGAAAATATTTTTATCTGGTTTATTTTTAGATATTAAAAAAAATTGTTAAAAGAAGTTTCTGATTTAAAGCTGACAATATTTCTTCTTTTACTAGATCTCGCCATATGATGCCCTCAACACTAAAATTTAATTACATACCGTAATATGTACCGGTATGCAAAAACTCTCTATTCATGCATTAGACGGAACCATTACATAAAAATACACCCTATATTTTATTTTTAACAAAGATTATTTAACAGTTTTTAAATCAATTTTTCATTGCTTATACGTAGCTAATATTTTTTTAAGAACAAAAACGACAAAAATTGCATTTACATATATTTATTATTCAGAAGACGGACTACAACGTAGATCTACCTCCCTGTGGTGCACTCCCTTGCAACGTCTGGATACGGCAAAATGATCTACAAACACGGCTTTGGTCTGGCTCTCAGAGTGAGTTTTTTAGAGTTCTGCAGTGGAACGCAGGTGATTTGTCCCATTATCATATGAGGCATTGCTAAGGTTTTTCTATGGTCATTATTATCTCTGCAAGCACCTTAACAGAATTAAACCTGTTAATTAAACCCTCTCTGTCTACTCTGTGATACCAGGAAGAAATGAATATGTCTCACCTTGCTTCCTGTGTTGCACTGCCTTCTATTTTTTATGAAAGCGTTATTGCTTGGCCAGACTTGAGTTGATGGATTAACAAATATATCATTTGTTTCTATCTTATTTGTATTTATTTTTTCTCTTTTTTCATTATTATGAAGCTGTATTAAATAATAATAGTAAAAAAAATTGAGCGTTTCAGTCACTCTTAAAAAGATTTAAAGATATACAAAAATTGAATTGAAAAAGACCATCCAGAAAATCAGGAAAAATCACGCTAAGAAACAACTATAATACCGCTATGCTATCAGCCTAAAAAAAAAATTTTCCATTGATTTTGCTCTAGGTGTATGGATTTAGTAATCTGAAAATTCACTGAGACGCTTAACTGCTTTTGAATTGATATTTTATAACTCTATGTATAACGTTTAAAAATTCCTCAGACAAACAAAATACTATTGAGTTAAATTTGTTTGTGGAACAAAATGCTACAATGCACGAGACAAATTTTTCGGATTTAAAAGACGTAACCTTCTCTCTGAACAATTGAAATTTAAATATTTATATGCATTTGCTGACTAAAGCAAAGAACGACTGCTCTAAAAATTCTAAATAAAAAAAAAAAAGGCAATGTCAAAGGGAAGTTTTAAAATCGAACTACCATGAAATAAAGTCAAAGAAGCCATTCAATTGAAAACCTGGAAACAAAAATACATAACGCGATTACAGAAATTGGAATCGATATTGTTCCAATGTGCACTTGTCGAAACACCGGCGCTCATAAGAAGAAGAAGAAAAGGTATTTACTTTCCAATTCCAAACTATATATTTCATGCAACATTTGCCGATTTTCGTTTTCAAACGTCCATGGAATTTTTTTTTTTTCCGATTCTAACATACGAAAGTACTCGTAATCAGAATGGCTGTTTTGTTCAGAACAGAAATACGGGAAATCAATACAGACTGAAATTAGATGTTTGTATTTGGATATCAAAACATTACAACAGGAACAAAAAAAAATTTTTAATAATGGAAGCAATGATGTATAATGAATTTATCGAAAAAAATTTTAATTTCAAATTAAAGAAGTATAAGAAAATTCAAATTAAGAGGCTATAAATTTTAATTAAAATTGTTTATTTTTTTGTTTGTTGTTTACTGAATATCTGTGGGCCTCGTGTTTCACTTTCTGGGTGATGAGTGAAAGCTTTTGCCGTTCAGAGGACTTTTAGGGTAAACTATCTCGCATTTTCTTTATCATACCGAGGATATGAGATGTTTTCTCACCAAGCAGTTGGACTGTCTTGTCGAAGATACTTTTAAATACATTGTCATAATCAATATTGGGGGCATGATGGCCGAGTGACTGACGCTCGATGCCATAGGTTTCGAGTTCGAGTTCTGGTGGTGCAATGGATGTTTGCAGTGGTTCGAATCCACTTTTAAACCGTAGCTCAAGGTCTCATTGTGGTGATAGTGTTACTAGCGTCCGGAGAATATCTTCAAGCTACACGTGCTCCCTGTGTAGTGCTAAATCAATAATAGTGTTCGTCGCTGAAGCCTACTGGGCTGCTCGCAGGGAAATGGTGAATACGACTCACCCTGGGATGTAATTAACAACAACAATCACTATCGAGTCTCATAGATTCTGAAAGCAGTGACCACAATGGATGCCACCAACGGAATAGAAGATGCTCACCAGCGAACCGGGTTAAGATTGTTATTGAATAATTCATTTACTAATTCTTTCATTCATTATCATTAACCATTCCTTAATTCCTTCATCAAATTAATTCAATTAAAGGTTTTCTTTTCAATGCAACTTGTAACAAAGGGAAGATGAAAATCAGAGGTTTTAGTTATTAATTAAAAAAATATTATCATATCTTTCCATATTTGTTTAAAATTTCAATAATCATAAAACTTTTCTCGCTAAAAGAATGTTTCTACACATTTCTTTTGCTGGAGACAAAATTAATCACGAAAGACGAATACAAGCAACATCCACAATGCAAAAGGCAACACAAGGCCAAACGACTTTTCTCGTCCCCTTGTCTTCAACCCCTCCTGGAAACCCCTTCATCATGCAAGGTGAGAACAGAAACGCATCTTAAACATCCTTCAACGCCGCAAAAATCCCCCAACGGCCAGACGACATCTCTCCGGTTAATTAATATCGTCCGGGATAAAGCGAAGTGAAGTAACTCACAAGCAAACGGTTTTCTGTTGAACCCTGGAGTCATTAAGCTTCTGCCCAACAAAAGCACCAGAGGGTAGCTTTCCAAGCAACTGATTTCTGAAAGTGTGTTTTCAACGACTCCCATTCTCCAAAAGTTTGCATTTCGAAGAAAAGAGATATCTGGCGAGTTTACAGTTTGTCAATGCATTATTTCTTTTCATGAATATTTATTAGATTGCTTCATGGCTTTTCACAAACTCTTAAACTGTTATTTGAACTCTGGTTTATATATTCAGAAATTCAAATTCGAAACAAGTCCTATTTCGGATGACATTTCAATCATAGGGTCTATCACCGAACATGCATCTTAAAAATCAAAAACGATATTTGTGTAACAGAATGCGTTCAACGCAAACTTAATATATACTTGTGTTTGATTCTGTCGTGAGTTTTAATTGAAATTCAGTTGAATTCAAAGGAAAATAAAAAAGCATATTTAGATGAGTTAAAATTCTGCTTATGTTGCTGTTCTATTACGTCATTTACAAAGCAAAAAGTTTCTAAAATCATTTAATTAAAAGAATTTTAAAAATTCTGAGGTTTGAGTAATTTTATAGAAGAAACTTACAATTAATGCTGTTTACCATGATTTAAAAAAAAAAATGTACGATCATTTAAGTAAAATTTACAATGATTTAAGTAAAATTTTAAATAAAATTTACAATGATTTAAATAAAATTTAAAATGATTTTAAATTTTTAGATTATAAATACTGGAGAATTAATGAAAATAACAAGGTCAAAATATCAATAATCCTAGTAATTGATAGTTTTTCATGTACCTGATCTTATGAATAGGTAACAAATTAAAATTAAGGACCAATAAAATTTGAATGGAAAATTTTAATCACACAATTATACTTATAATAACAACAGAGATTATATGGAAAATACAATTCGCAGTTTTTATACCAGAATATTTCTTGCGTCATACGTCATAAATTGCAAAAGATGTATTACAATATACCTTTAGTATGGTATAATAGCAAAAGGTTACATATCATAACATAAAAAATTAACATATTTGCCCATATTTAATTTAAATTTCACCCTAGAATAAAGTTCCTAAATCTTTATTTTCTTACACAAAGAAAGCAAAAAAGTCTTACCTACAACGCAAAAGACGACACAAGACCAAACAATTTTTCTCGTCCCATTGTCTTCAAACCCCTGAAAAGCACTTCACCATGCATGGTGCGAACAGAAACACATTTTTAAACATCCGTCAACCCCGCAGAAAGCACAAAACGGCCAGACGACATCTCTCCGGTTAATTAATATCGTCCAGGATAAAGCGAAGTGAAGCGACTCACACACAAACTGTTTTCTGTTGAACCCAGGAGTAATTAAGCTCCAGCCCAACAAAAGTACCAGAGGGTAGTTCCCCGAAACAACTGGATTTCTGAAAGTCTGTTTTCTACGACTCCCATTCTCCAAGAGTTCGCGTTTCGAAGAAAAGAGATATCTGGTGAAGTTTTCCATTTTGCCAGTGCATTATTTCGTTTCATGAATATTTATTAGATTGCTTTATGGCTTTTCACAAACTCGTGTTAATTTGAACCCCTGGTTCATAAATTCAAATTCGAAACAAGACCTATTTCGGATCACGTTTCAATAATAGGGTCTATCACCTAACATGCATTTTAAAATTCAAAACGATATTTGTTCAACACAGCAAGTTCAACGCAAACGTGATATAAGTTCTTGTTTTAATTCTGTCGTCAGTTTTAATTCAAATGCAGTTCATTTCAAAGGTAAGTAAAGGCATGTGTAGATAAGTTCAAATTTTGCGTTGCTTTTAATAGATTTTGAAAGCAGTGACCACAATGGACACCACCAGCCGGAATACAAGATGCTCTCCACGAATCGGATTAAGATTGTTATTGAAGTGATTTTTCAAAAGAAATCTTATAATTCTGATTTGCATTTTTATATCAAAATATTGATCGTAATAACAACATCCAAAACAATTTCTTTACATTTCTTTTATTAATAAAAACATGATAAATTTTAATGCAAGGGATATAAATAATAATAAAAAAATATATATAATTTTCATGAAAACATGATAGATAAGAAATATTGGTCCTGACCGATTGTAAGTTTATTTAAATATGTACATACGTATTGGAAACCATTTTAATTACATTCAATAATTAATAGAAATGCAATTTATACATAATTTTAAAAATATTTTATTTGAAAACTTTATTTAAAATATATTTTTTCAATGCAACTTAATAATGTAGTGGAAGAATAACACTATAATGTACTGGATACTATTAACTGAATACTTTATTGTATTGGATACTATGAACTGAATACTTTAATGTATTGGGTACAATTAACTGAATACTTTAATGTACTGGATACTATGAACTGAATACTTTAATGTATTGGGTACAATTAACTGAATACTTTAATGTACTGGATATCATTAACTAAATACAATAATGTAATGGATACCTTTAACTGAATACTATCATGTACTGGATACCATTAACTGAATACTATAATGTACTGGATGCAATTAACTGAATAGTATATTGTGCTGGATACCATTCAACTGAAAACTTATAATGTACTGGATACCATTAAATGAATACTATAATGTGCTGGATACCATTAACTGAATACTATAATGTGCTGGATACCATTAATTGAATACTATAATGTACAGGATACTATTAACTAATATCATAATTTACTGGCTTACTCTAATGTAATGGATAAGAAGCAGAGATTTTAGTTATTAATTGAAAAAATTACCATATCTGCCCATATTTAATTTAAATTTCGAACGTCCTAAAACCTTTCACTCTAAAAGAATGTTCCTACACATTTCTTTTGCATACTGAAGCAAAATTTTGCCTGGAGACAAAATTAATCACGGAAGATGGACACATATTCTAAAAAGCCGACGACGTCCCTGAAAGCAAGCACCCACAATGCAAAAGGCGACACAAGACCAAACGATTTTTCTCGTCCCGTTGTCTTCAACCCTCCTGGAAAACCACTTCATCACGCAAGGTGAGAACAGAAACGCATCCTAAACATCCTTCAACCCCGCAGAAAGCACAAAAGAGAAAGACGACACCTCTCCGGTTAATTAATATCGTCCGGGATAAAGCGAAGTGAAGTGACTCACACACAAACGGTTTTCTGTTGAACCCTGGAGTAATTAAGTTCCTGCCCAACAAAAGTACCAGAGGGTAGTTCCCCAGGCAACTGGATTTCTGAAAGTGTGTTTTCTATGACTCCCATTCTCCAAGAGTTTGCATTGTCGAAGAAAAGAGATATTTAGTGAGTTTTCCTTTTTGCCAGTGCATTATTTCGCTTCATGAATATTTATTAGATTGCATTATGGCTTTTCGCAAACTCGTGTTCTTTTGAACCCTGGTTCATATATTCATAAATTCAAATTTGAAACAAGTCCAATTGCGGATCACGTTTCAATAATAGGATCAACCCCTACCATGCATTTTAAAAATCAGAACGATATTTGTTCAACACAACGAGTTCAACTCAAACTTAATATATTCTCGTTTAGATTTTGTCGTACGTTTTAATTGAAATTCTGTTCAATTCAAAGGTAAGTAAAGGCGTATTTCGATGAGTTTCTGTTGTAATAATAACAATAGTGAGTGAACCAAAATTTAAGTATTATAATTGTTTCATATTTAGAAGTTATATAAAAATTATAAATATTAATTTAAATTTATTATCATAAATTTAAATTTTAGGCATACCTTTACTTTATATCAATTGTTTATTGCAATTATATTGATATATTCAAATATAAATTTAGTTTAAAACACACATTCTCATTGATTTTAAATGAAATTTTTGCATCAAGAAAATATATTAATTATTTGTATATTTTTAAATACACTCATGTCCATAAATTAAGGATAATGAAGTTCAGACAAAGAAAGAGACAGAAGCAAAACAAATTTGACTTATTTGTAAGGTCTATTTATTAAACAAAAAAGGTAAAGAGCAAAAAAAGATGCTATATGTTTGACATAATTAATGAAAATTGCGTTTTTACTCCCTGGAGCAAATTTCAAAAAATGACCTTTTACAAAAAACAGTATAACATGGTTAGTATGATGGTTAATATGGAGTATGTCTCCCGGACGATGCAATACAGGCCTTAGAACGCCAAGGCATGCTGAGTATCAAATTATCAATCTGATCTTGGGGAATATTACACCACTCATCAAGCAATACCCTCCGAAGTTCCGGTTGACAGGTGGGAGGGGGTTGACGGGCTGCAATTCGTCGGCCAAGCATATCCCACACATGCTCTATTGATTCAAGTCCGGTGAGTATGCTGGCCAATCCATACGGGTGATGTACTCCAATTGAAGGCATTCGTCTACAATGTCTGCACGGTGAGGACGGGCGTTTTCATCCATATAGAGAAATTCAGCACCCATGGCGCCCCGAAACAAACGTACATGTTCCACGTAAAAATCATCCAAATGCTTCCTTTGTGCCAAACTATGCGGTTATTGCACTGAAAGGCTTTAAAGCGCTTGTGAACAATTTTACTTCTTTGCCACCATTCCTTATATACCCCTCTCTTACACTCTCGTCATTGTGACGTACTATCCGCGCCATCTGGTGGTTTCCTGTAATTTGCATATTCTTCTTCAAGATGTGTGTGATAATTCTACAGATGAAATTTTTATTTTAGAGTTCAATTTCTGTGTGATTCTGAATTATCCTTAATTTATCGACATGAGTGTAAATTACACTTTAAATACGAAACCATTCAAACAAAGAAATTAAAAAAACTTATTCCGCTTTTGATACTCATTTCATCCAAATGAATAAAACAGTAAGAAAACTAGATGATGTCACTTGTTACCAAAGGTACATTTAATAAAAGGATTTAATCTTAATTTTCGTAATTGACTGTCCGTAAAATGTTTATCTATAATAAACTCATTATAGGAGATAAATTAAAATGATAACTTTATGACGCAAATAACTAAAAACACTTGAAATCTGTGAAGAGATAAGATTAATTTCCACCACAAATTAGGTTCTTTAACCTAGTGCAGGCAGAACTATTACCCTCAGGTACTAACTATTCATCACATGAATTCCCTGCTGTCTGTAGCTGTCTGTGGTGTGTCTGGGAATTTGACTTATGTGTCACAGCAATGGGTCCTCCAGAGGTTTTAAACAACATAGCAGCGCATGCTGGCACAGTAATTACACATTCCCATTATTATGGAAATGCGGCCGTAGACTAATTGCTTCGCTGGTTATTATCAGTATTTTCACTGATAATTAAAGTAATTATACCAACCGGTTATTTGCGATCACACAAAAATAGATCCGAATTTAATTGATTCATTTAATTTTCAGTTAATTCAATTTTTAATAATAAAAAATTTTTTAAGTTTTTGAATTAAAAATTAAGTAATGATTTAATGAAATGTAATAAAGAGAAAGGGCATGTATGGCCAAGTTTCTAGCGCTCTGGCGCTCGGTCCCACACTTTTCGAGTTCGAGTCCAGGCCTTTCATTCCCCGGATTCCGAACCACTAGAAACATGCATGGCGGTGCCATGGATATTTGTAGTGGTTCGGAATCCACTTTAAACCCTAGGTTCCAGTCTAACATGACTGTAGAGCGTTGGACGTAGGGCTGACAACCCTATCCCGTAAAAAGAAGACATCTCATGTTTCGAAATTTGTCCAGTAGGCAGACGACCTTGGCCCAAAATGGAACTGTTGCGCAATCATGATGATGATGATGATGAATAAAGATAAAATATTTCCTTTAATGTGGAAGACACGAAGGTGAAAGGTTTATGAAGAACTGTGTTCAGCCGCAACTTTTATAGGAAAGGAAATTTATAGGATAATTTTATAGGAAAGGACTTTTATAGGATTTTTGTTGTTGTTTCTTATCCCACTTGGTACACAGCAACATATAGGCCAAGTCCATGTACCATGGAAAGCAGGACAGCTCCTATTGTGATGGAGCATCCGTAGGTAGAAGTCTGACTTTCTAAGAAGTAGGCCTGCATTACGCCCACGGCTCTACAGTCATATTGGGCTTGATGGCTGAGTGGCTAGAGCTGTGGCGTTTGGTACCATGGGCTTCGGGTTCAAATCCCGGCGGTGCTATGCATGTTTGTAGTGGTTATGAATTCCCTTTAAATCTTAGGTTCCGGTCTTATAGGACCATATTGTTTCACAGAGCCCAATGAAACTTCTCACCCACACTTTCCCGAACTTTAAATGGGCAACTCAGCTTTAGGCACCGTGATGTCGTGTGCTGTTATAGTAGTCATATTAGACAGGCACCTAGGGTTTGACGTGGATTGGAAACCACTACAAACATCCATGGCATCGTCGAGACTGAAATCTGAAACGTTTGCCAACGAGCGCCAGAGTGCTAGTCACAGGGACATCAGGCCCATGAAGATGATTTGTAAATTAAACTAGTATTTACGGCACTGAATCGACCTAACTATTGTTGTAAACCACTTTAACATTTTTTTTTTTTATTATTATTTTATTTTATAATTAAATTTTATTTTTGTTACAAGATATCTTATTTATTTAATTTGTTTTATCAAGATCTTAATTGATCAAAAAGGTTATAAATTCGATATAATAAATATTTTTAAGATGTAAAAGTTAGTTCACAAAGAAGTAACCAAGGCTAATTGGGATTGAAAACTTGATAAAATTAGCTTATATTTTAAAAATTAATTATGTAAGTAAATTATGTAATCGAATATAATTTATAATGCCAATAGTAAACATGTATATTGATTCAAACTGTCTAATATTCATATAATTGGAGATTGAAAATACTATATTAATATAGTATTCTATTTAGTATAGTATTCTATATTGATTCAAAATGAAAACAACAGTAAATGTCTTCAAAACAAATAATTATTACTAGAAATATATTTTTAAGTCACAACGAAATAAAAGTCTGATAAAACTAAATAGAAATAATTCATTATCATAAAAATTTTACCTGTGTTTCTATAAAAAGAAAATTGAAACAGTTCATTAAGATATTGTAAATTTAGTTTTGATTTAAAGCATGTTTCAGCGAAATGTAAATGAAAGTAGTACATATAGGTACGTACACAAAAAAAATGCTTTTAAATAATTAAAACTTACACAATTAGAACTAATAAATAAATGCTATTAAAATTAAAAAGTTAAAGATGATTTTGCATAAATTAACAATTCCCAAAAGATTCAGAGCAAATGCATAGTTAGACTATAAGATTAAATTGTTATGCTTTTATGCAGATTTCCTAATAAATTACAAAAAAGCCATTAAACTTGTTTGGCTATGCAATTAAAAGCGAAACCTATTTTAATTGTTTTAGAGCAAAAAATGTAATGACTAATGGCACTAGGCATCACGCATAAATAAAAAGAAACGAACTTAAAAAGAATTCTATTTTGGTGAATCATGCAATAAATTATAACATACTAAAACTAGTCATAAATTAATCTACTTAAAACTATTACAATATTTCTTGAGGGGCATTATTAAATTTTTAAAATATTTGCGATTTTTCTAGAAATGAGCCATTTTTAATTAATTCTAGAGTGTTACAATTAATTTTTTGCTTATTTACGATGGAAGTTCGAATAGATTTTAGTCTGCCTGGAATGCTAAATAGGCTGCAGAGTTATTCTAATATGATTTTTTTTTTTAAGGAAGTTTATGAATCGAAGGACATTTGCAATTAAAAATTTATAGCCGATGTTTACAAAGATTTATGTTTAAAATATCTTTACTGTTCTCATGATAATTTTCAGTGTTAAATAAATAAACATAATTAAAACCACTCTATTTGGACAGAATAAAAAAAAAATGGCTAAAATCCATGATTAAGCTTTTTATGAATATTATATATATATATATATATATATATATATATATATATATATATATATATATATATATATACATATATTTCAGTTTATATTTATTGTAACGTCCCGGCCTATATTAGAACTATAACGGCTTCAAGACGAGGGACACTTTCAGATTCATGGGAACACTTTAATTTATAATTTGCAAGTATATATATATATATGTATATACAGCTCTATTTAAAAAAATGAAAATATAGATAATTTGATTCACAAGTGAGGTTCACCCCAAGGATGGAGATTTTCAGAGTCCTTGAATTTACGACGAATCTAATTGCCTGTTCTGGGCCAGACCATAATTTACACGCGTCGTAAATACACGAAACCACAAGGGACACTTTGGTAACAGGCGTAATGTCCAGCCTATTCAGTCACACTTCAATTAGACCGACTTCCATTAGACTTCAAGAAAAACAACACTTCAATTAGACCGTTTCCGCTTTTTAAATCGGACCTTTACTTTACCACATAATCAAGTATCGAACAGCTCTAAATCGTCAGAATTAAAGCAGCAGAAAAGTGTGAATTTTATGTGTTTTTTAATTAACCCAATTCCAATTCATAATTTTTAAATAAAATGATGAACTTATCGTATCTGGTTTGTAAATACCAAAAACTTTCGCCTGAATCTATTCCTAACTAGAACGATTCGGTTCCCGATAACTTAGACGCTCCCACATTTCTGACACAAAAATATAAGGTGAAATGTGGGGTTACGCAACCCCCTCCTCGAGACCAACGGAAAGATCCTCAGCATTTCGGGTAACCCAGACTGCACACTGGAAGCACTACACCTTGACTTCTGATGTAAACACAAAATATTTTCAAAGTACATTCCGGCACCTCCTAATTATAAATGTTAATTGTAGAAAACTATGAGTCCATTTACTGTTTGTGGTATCATGGACTGCAACACAGCAAGTTTATTCTGCTGCAGGTTTTTCCACATGATAAAGTAAATTTTTGTTAAATGCATTTTGATATATTCATTCTTTTATTGAAAGTGCTCAGTCATAAGCAGAGACGACACCAGCACAAAAGGCATCCCAGCGCTTGATGTGAAACGAAACTGAAACCAAATCCCCGATTAGTTCTCATGTATTGTTGTTATCTCTGCTTGTTAATGACCAGCTACAATAATGGTATTTACATAACATATCAATAATAACAAAGAATAACTTTTTTCTGAAAAATAATTTTGCAGCAAAATAAACTTGTCGTGTCGCTATTCATGATATTGCAAACAGCAAATCTCTAAAGCTCATAGTTTCCGTACAATTAACCTTTTGAAATCAAAGGGGTTTCATATATAATACTACTATTTATACTATTTCATAATATATATTCATGTACTATTATTTCATAATATATATTCATGTACTATTATTTCATAATATATATTCATACATAATATACAACTGTAAATTTCTTTTAATTTAAGGTGCTTTTAATTTAGTTGCTTTAAAAACAATTTTAAGGTGCTTTTAGTTTAAATTTAAATTTTAACATAGCATTTGAATTATTTAATTTACATTATTATTAAAATCTAAAAATTAAATGATGAGTCATTTTTTAAATGCTGAATAAATATGCTTTTTCTTCCTTCTCATGTATAAGTAAGTCAAACATAAATGCAACTAAAATATTAAATAATACATATTTTCTAAATATATACATGAAATACAGAAATAGAATCAGTCTAACCGTCAGTACACAATTTCAAACCGAATAAAAACAGCAACTTAAGAAACTTAATATAAAGGTTTGTTTAAAAAAAAAAAGTAGCAATTCAATCCATACAACAAACTTTATTTATTTACTTATTTTTAAAGTGTTGCTATTGAATTCTAGAACAAGAATAAAATGACTCATTCAATTTTTTTTCTTCTTCAAAAATTATGCAAACATCTTCCGTAAAATATAGTTATTTAAATGTATTTTCCCCTCAACAAGCAAAGGAAAGACTTAACCTTTAAAAAAAAAAACGAAATCTTCAAAATACATCTTTCCACCCCCTACAAGCTCTACCCCCCAACAAAAAGAAGTATTAGAACGCATTCTTCAAAACAAAAAACAAAAAACGAGCTGCATCTTGATTCGAGTCGATAGGAGTATTCTGAGCAAACAACACTTGACGAAGCGGCACTAGTCAAGAGCGAAAAGATATGGAAGATAAAAATGAAAAGAGTTATTTCCTTCGAACATTCGAAACTATGTATTTTATGCAACATTTCTCTTCCTTTTCTGGGTTTTTTTTTTTCCTTTTCTACTAGTGCTTTTGTTGCGTCCAAGAAGTTTTTTCAATCGCAACACACTGATAGAGTAATCAGATTGATTTTGTATGAGACAAAAATAAAATGCTCGCTGTATACAAATGATATTGGTTTTTGAGAAACTGAAGCATTTTTATGTAGTTTCACGATAGAAGAAAGGGTTTTTATTTTGGAAGCATGTCTGTCGTTATTTATCGTGCCTGTAACGTGTCTAACGTGGCCATCGAGTTCCCTCGTTTTTGTTCAAGCTTCTTTTCATTGTCGCAAGAGTCCTATGGTGGGCCGAGGCCTGCCTGCCTTCCTATTGGCGGATTACGAAACATGAGATATTTTCTTGTTACGGAGTGGGGTTGTCAGGGCCAACACCTAACGCTTCTCCAGTCGGGACCTAACGGCCGAGTGGCTAGCGTTCTGACGCTAGGTACCACAGATTTGTGTGTGAATCCCAGTGGTGCCACGGATGTTTGAAGCGGTTCGAATCCACTTTTTAAGCCGTAGGTCCCTGTCGCCTATTACTAAGAAAGCGTCTCAGAGCCCAGTCAGATTTTTCACCCACATCATTCCCAAACTGTAGAGGGGCAACTCTGCTCTATTCAAGGTGATGTGGTATAGCAGTAGTCATATGAGACTGAGATCAATGGAAATATATCTATATTTATATTTCTTTAAGCAAAACATTGTTATGTTAATTTATTAAATGTGAAAGAACCATAACAGTTGAATTATTTAATTAACACCATTTTTAAAATTTCAAAATTAATTCATCGGTCATTTTTAAACACTGAACGAATACTTTTAATGACGATAATGACGAATAATTTTTAAAAATGGACTTCTTTCACATGTATAATGAGGAAAATATAAATGTAAACATAATATTAAAAATAATTTTAAAAATTATCATAAAATACTGAAATACAGTCACTGTGATCGTCACTACACATTTTCAAACAGAATAAAACAGCAACTAAAAAAACTTATCAGAAAGGTTCGTTTAAAAAAATAGCACAACAAACTTTCTTTATTTACTTATTTTTAAGTGTTCCCTAGAACAAGAATAAATGAACTCATTCAATTTTTTTTTTCTTCCTCAAAAATTATGCAAACCTCTCCGTAAAATATAGTCGTTTAAATGTATTTTCCCTCTCAATAAACAAAGGAAAGACTTAATATTTAAAAAAAAAAAAAGAAAAGAAATCTTCAAAAGGTCGCTTTCCACCCCTACAATCTCCTTCCCCCAACGAAAAAAAAAGTATTCGAATGCATTCTTCGAATCAAAAAACAAAACGAACGGCATCTTGATTCGAGTCGATGGAAGAGATTCTGAGCAAACAACACTTGACGAAGCGGCACTAGTCAAGAGAGAAAGATATGGAAAATGAAAATAAGAAGAGTTATTTGCTTCGAACATTCCAAACCATGCCTTTTTGTGCAACATTTCTCCTGCTTTTTGAATTTTTTTTCGTTTCTCTTTTCTATATTGCTTTTGCTGCGTTCCGAGAAGTCTTTCCAATTGCAACATCTGATAGAAGTAATCAGATTGACTCTATTTGAAATAAATACCGGGATTATTTGTATGAGAAAAAAAAATATAAATTCTCGCTGTAAACAAATGATATTAGTTTTTGAGAAACTGAAGAATTTTTATGTAGTTTCAAGATAGTAGAAGAAAGCGTTTTTATTTTGAGATCGTGTCTGTCGTTATTTCTCGTGTCTGTTATTTTGTAACGTGTCTAGCGCGGCCATTGAGTCTCCTCGTTTCTGCTCAACTTCTTCATCATTGGACCAAGGCCGTCAGCCTATTGGTAGATTCCGAAATTGGAGATGTTTTTCTTTTTACGGGGCAGGGCTGTCATACCAACTCCCAACGCTCTACGATGACAGTAGATCGGGGCCAGATGGCTGTGTGACTAGTGTTCTGGCGCTCGGTACCACAGGTTTAGGCATCCCGGTGGTGCCATGGATGTTTGTAGTGGTTCCGAATCCACTTTACTCCGTATGTCGCGGTCTCATAGGATCGTAGAACGTCACAGAAACCAATTAGACGTCCTCTCACCCACATCATTCCCAAACTGTAACGGGTCAACTCAGCTCTATACACAATGATGTGGTGTGGTGTAGCAGTATTCATATTAGACTCTGATATATAGAAATATATCTATATTTAAATTTCTTTTAAGCAAAACAATGTTGTGGTTCTTTCACAACTAATAATTTAACATAACATCTGAATTATTTAATTTAAACTATTATTAAAATCTAAAATTATTTTGATGTCATTTTTTGTCTTTTGAAATACGCTGAAATTCGCTTTTCTTCCTCCACAAGAATAAGTAAGGCAAATATAAATGTAACTAACATATTAAATGATACATATTTTCTAAATATCATGAAATACTGAAATACAGTCAATCGTCACTACACATTTTCAAACCTAATAAAAATTGCAACTGAAGAAACTCAATAGAGAGGTTTGTTTTTAAAAAGAAATAGTTGCTTTTCAATCGACACAAGAAACTTTTTTATTTATTTATTTATTTTTAAAGTGTTGCCATTGAATTCCTTAGAGCAAGAATAAAACGACTCATTCAAATTTTTTTTTTTTTTTTTTTGTCTTCAAAAATTATGCAAACCTCTCCGTAAAATATAGTTATTTAACTGTATTCCCCCCCAATAAGCAAAGGAAAGACTTAATCTTAAAAAAAAAAAAAAAAAAGAAAAAAAAATCTTCAAAATGCCGTTTTCCGCAACCCTACAATCCCTATCCCCTACAAAAAAAAAAGTATTCCAATTCATTCTTCGAATCAAAAAACAAAACGAACGGCATCTTGATTAGAGTCGATGGGAGGAGGATTCTGAGCAAACAACACTTGACGAAGCGGCAACTAGTCAAGAGTGAAAAGATATAGAAGATGAAAATAAAAAGAGTTATTTGCTTCAAACATTCGAAACCATGCATTTTATGCAACATTTCTCTCCTTTTCTGATTTTTTTTTTTTTCTTTTCATACTATTGCTTTTGCTGCGTTCCAAGAGGTTTTTTCAAATTGCAACACATTGATAGAGTAATCAGACTGACTCTACTCGAAATAGATACCGGGAATTTGTTTGAGACAAAAAATAAAATGTTCAGTGTAGTATACAAATGATATTAGTCTTTTAGAAACTGAAGAATTTTTATTTAGTTTCACAATAGAAGAAGAAAGTGTTTTTTTTTTGGTAGCGTTTTTTGTCGTTATTTATCGTGTCTGTTATATTGTAACGTGGGTAACGCACCATCGAGTCTCCTCATTCCTGCTCCACTTCTTCATTGGTACAACAGCCCCATGGTGGGCAAAGGCCGTCTGCCTACTGGTAGATTTTTATGGGGTAGGGTTTTGTCAACCCAACTCCTAACGCTCTACAGTCATAGTAGATTGGGGCTCGATGCCCGAGTGGCCAGCGCTCTGGCGCTCGGTACCACAGGTTTCGGGTTCGAATCCCTACGGTGCCATGGATGTTTGTAGTGATTCAGAATCCACTTTAAGTCGTAGGTCCGGTCACATATGATCGTAGAGTGTCACAGAGCCCAATCAGATTTTTCATCCACATCTTTCTCAAACTGTAAAGGGCAACTCAGTTCTAGGCAGATTGATGTTATTATTATTTTTAGTAGTAGTAGTCATATTAAACTGACCTACGGTTTTAAGTGGATTCCGAACCTCTACAAACATTCATCGCTCTGTGGGACGCAAAAACCTAAAAAAATCAGAAATCTGTGCACCGAGTGCCAGAGTTCTAGTCACACGGTCATCAGGCCCTTTTCCTCGATTACTCCAATAAAATTGTATAGTTTTTTTGGTTTGTTTGTCGTTCTACAGTCATCTTATGCACACTTTAGGCTAAACAGACCGGGACCTACAATTTAATGTGGATTCTGACTTGAAACCTGTAGTACCGAGCACCAGAGACCTAGCCACTCGACCATTCAGACCCCATAAAATTGTATGAGTAATATACACATTTTATTTTGTTAAAAATCTGTGGTTCTTTTCTTTCCTTTCCTCAACATATCACCTCCGTAACAAGAATCTATATCACTCCCTACCAAGGAGAGGACGGAACTTCTGTAGACTTAATGTAGACCACGAACAGCTCCCACAGATGTGTGCTCAGGCGAAAGAGAGTACCTTCCGGAAAGGTGTTTGAATGTAATTGTCATGCATTTATGTGTCGTTTGGGGGAAAACGTTGGAAAACTTCCACCAGACAGCTTGATTATCCATACTTCTACACAAATTGTCCCAATCTCCATCGAGACTCTGCAGGCATTTCTAAAAGTAGCGACTGCAAAGAAAACCGCCAAGGGATTCAAACACAACCCTCCTGCACGTTAGTTGAGCACATCGTCCCGGGATGGGCACATCGATGTTTCTCATATTCCACTGATGTAAGCTACGAATAGTCCACTGATAAGTGATGTGGGAAAGATCGCCTTCCAAAGGGGGTTTTATGGGTAACTTCCGGTATTTTCGTGACGTTTGGGAGAAAATATGAAAACTCACACCAAGCTGACATCATTTTGACATTAGATCTTACTAATGATCTAAAAAAAAAAATTCTCGTGATTATTAATTATCTAAAAGAAATAATATGCAAGATTCACATTTTTAGAAAAACTAGAATTGTATCTCAATCGATTATTTGAATTTGTTTTCTGTTCGATGCGGAAGAAATATCATGACAATAAATAATTATTAGTACGAATAATCTTGTTGTTCTCTTTAAAACAGATAACCCTATTTTGAAATGGCTTGTTACTCAGAACAATACCAAGAGAGGAAATTTCAGCGGCAAAAACCGAAACAATTAAGCACATTGAACAGTTCAGTGGGTTGAATGTGCAACTCGTGCCCAATACGTTGTCATTTTGATTCAAAATATTATTGGCAGCCGAATTCAATTTCTTTATGCCGCTTATATCGCCATCTATAATACAGTTTGGAACACTTTTTTAGTGCCGTACCGTTAACCCCCCTCTTGAAGTATCTTCAGTTAAAATTTGAATTCATTGTCGCGAGTGATTATTCAATTCTTCTATTAGATAACACTCTCCCTATATATATCTTGTTCAAATTTTCAAATGCTAATAAAATACTTTTTATATTCATCCACTCAACTTCAAATACATTTTTTTTTTCACTTGTAGTGGATGACACTGGATGTTAATTCAGTTTTTCAAATATTAATTTATTAATTAAATTTAATGAATTCATTTTAGTTTTTTAGATTTAAGTTGCATATATCTACCAATAGATGGCACCAGATAAACTTAAAAAAAACATCAATCAAACATCAATCAAACATGAATGGAAAAACATGAAAAATATCAATCAAACATGAATGAAAATTATTTATAAAGGATTTTCTGCAATATAGTGAAAAAAAATAGGAATTGACTTTAAAATTTTTTTTTTTATTACTTGTTTTATTACAGAATTTCGAAAATGGGGTTTTAATTATATTCACCCTGTATATATAGTAAAGAAAAATGCGAAAAAATAAATGCATTAATGTTTTTCAAATAGAATGATGCAATATGTACCTATATTCTTATTCATTTGTAATAGTTAAATATAAAAAAACGTATTTGAAATTCAATTGTGCCTTATAATGTTTTTAAATGAAGCTATTTTCAATTGTTGTTATTTCTTTGTTAAAATACTAATAACTATTTTCTTAATGCATTCAAAATGATGTTATTAATATTTCAACTTTTTATATACGTATGTTTTTGTTTTACTAAATAATATTTATTTTGAACACTATTTGTTATTCGAAAAAAAATATTAATTTTGTGTGTTTTGCAAAAACTTTAAGCACCGAAACATGATTTAGTTTGTCGAGGGTTTACGCTGTTAGCAAATGACGTGCAATCCCACCATTCCTTTGGGTTGCAAGCAAAATGTTTTGCTCAATTTATCTACCGCATAAATAAATCCCCAAACTCAGAAAATTTCCATATTTGAATAAATTTCATTCTTGGCAAAAAAGCAAAAATATGTTTCAACTTCATTTTTGTTTTTTCCAAAAAGTTAATACAAACTTTATTTTTTTCTAACGCTTTCAAAATCTCTGCAATTCTTTCGGCACAAAATAACAAAAATAAAAAAAATCACATTGTCTGGAGAACACAAAATAAGCAATTCAAAAAAAGCAAAAGCAAAGAAACCATTTCAATCAATAGTGGAGATAACGAGAAACTATCACTGGAATAGATTGCTGGGCAACTAAAAACAAAGACCTTTCAATAACAGCAATAGCAAAAAAAACTTTTTCCCTCGTTGTGTTAAAAACTGTATAGTATACTCGCTTGGATACTTATCTGGATTCTTCTCTTTCTGTCAGTTGTTGATCGAAAAGGTTTGTCTAGCGAAAAGGATTTCAGTGGTCTACACAATCTCCAATTTTCCCCCAGTGAAATTAATTACCATCCCTGGACTTTGGGGGGTTTGAGCAATTAATGAGGGAACACTTTCTGTACCAAAATCCCTGTCTGTTTCCACCCCGGTCAGTCCTTCTGTGGCGTTAATGAAGATCGATTCATCCGATTCAGGATAAAAAAGGATGAAAAAAGAACTGGAACAACAATGGAAAAAAAGAATGAAAGAGATTGTGTTGGGTGGAAAGTGGCAGAAATAGAATAAGGAATTGTCATTAGACTAATCTATATTTGCAACTGTTTGCGAGTAATCGAATTCTACGGCAGATCTAGTTTGATGGCTGTTGAAGTTCTTCTCATCTGCATAACATTGGTTTAATGAAGTACCATCAACTTACTGCTGTATTTTTGCGACTCGGTTGTCAGTTTGAGGCACATTGAGCACTACGGTGATGAGCAATTCATGTCAAACACGCTGTCATTTCGATTCAAAAATATTACTGGCAGACGAATTCACTGTCTTTATTCTGCTTACAGCGCCTTCTACTAATACACATTGGAACTTTTTTTGGTGCTGTAACGTTTCCCCTCTTTTGAAGTATCAAATTTGAACTCATTGTGACGAATAATTGCTTTTTTTTACAGTATTTTGAAAATAAGACTTTAATTATAATCATCCTGTATATATATTGTAAAAAAATGCGAAAAATAACAAATCATTAATGTTTTTTCAAATAGAAAGATGCAATATGTACCAGTATTTTATTAAATTTATAATAGTTAAATATCAGAAAAACTTATTTAAAATAATATTGTGCTTAAAATATTTTTAAATGAGTCTATTTTCCATTATTATTATTTATTTGTTAAAATATTATAAACCATTTTTAAATGCCTAAAAATTAACGCTCTTTATTAATGTTTCAGTCATTTTTATACGTATATTTTTGTTTTACTAAATAATATTTATTTTGAACACTATTTGTTATTTGAAAATTATTTATTTTGTGTGTTTTGTATAAAATTTAAACATTGGAAGAATGTTCTAGTTTGTCGAGAGTTTACGCTGTTAACAAATGACGTACAATCCCACCATTCCTTTGGGTTGCATACAAAATGTTTTGCACAATTTATCTTCCGCATAAATAAATCCCCAAACTCAGAAAATATCCATATTTAAATAAATTTCATTCTTGGCAAACAAAACAAAAACATTCTTCAACTTCATTTTTTTGTTTTTTCAAAAAAAAGAATACAAATTTTATTTTTTTCCCCGCTTTCCAAAATCTCAGCAATTCCCTCAGCCCCAAAAATAACAACAAAAAAAAAAGATACATATTGTCTAGAGAACCCAAAATAAGCAATTCAAAAGAGCAAAAACCAAAAACCATTTTAATCAATAGTGGAAATAACGAGAATGTATCACTGGAATAGATCGCTAAGCCATCAAAAAAAAAAAAGATAAAAACAGCAGCAGCAAAAAAAACTTTTTCCCTCGTTGTGTTAAAAACTGTATAGAATACTCGCTTGGAATCTTATCTGGATTCTTCTCTTTCTGTCAGTTGTTGATCGAAAAGGTTTGTCTAGAGAAGAGGGATTTCATTGGTCTACACAATCTCCAATTTTCCCCAGTGAAATTAATTACCATCCCTGGACGTTGGAGGGTTTGAGCAATTAACGAGGGAACACTTTTTGTTCCAAAATCCCTGTCTGTTTCCACCCTGGCCTGTCCTTCTGTGGCGTTAATGAAGATCGATTCATCCAATTCAGGAAAAAAAGGGGAAAAAAAAAGAACTGGAACAACAATGGAAAAAAATGTAAAAGAGATTGTGTTGGGGGGAAAGTGGCAGAAATAGAATAAGGAATTGCCATTAGACTAATCTATATTTGCAACTGTCTGCGAGTAATCGAATTCTACGGCAGATCTAGTTTGATGGCTGTTGAAGTTTATCTCATCTGCATAATATTGTTTAATGAATGACTTACTGCCACTTACTGCAACTATTGTCAGTTTGATGTTAACTTATTTTTGATACGTTTAGATATCGTTGATTTTAACGGATATTTCGTAAAACTTAAAAAATTTCGACTGCATAATAAGTTAAATGTTATTCAAATTTGTCATTCATTTTTAATCTAAATTATTTTAACTTACCGAAAAATAACATTAAAATATTTTTAACATACTAGTACCCATAAACAACTGATAGCATGGTATTTGATTTAATGTAAATAACTGACATAAGGTAACTGATTGCAACCATAGTCAAAATTTTTAAATTATGTTTTGTAGCGTGTTTGGACGGTGTTCTTGAATTAGGTATAAAATATTGAAAAACAAGAACATTCGAATATAAACAGGTATATTTCTTTTGTTACAATTTGGCAACTTTTTTAACTTACTGAAATATTCCTAATTAAAAGAATGAGTAATTAATCAGATAATTAAAGAATGTGTAATTAATCATCGCATTAGCTTACATACGTATAGTCACATATATAATTTATAAAACGCACTGAGGTAAAAGAATGGTGTTATCTCTGTACTATACTTAGTTAATGGTACTATTCAACCATATTTAGTATAGAAAAATGACAGCCCATCGAGTCATTGTCAATTGTTTTTGCAACCAAATTTCAAATAACTTAACTCTCAATAAGTCTATTTAACTTTTTTGTTTCGATGTATACAGTAAAAAAGTTAAAATTTCATTAGAATAAGAGGTTGATTAAAAACAGTTACAGTCTGGAGAACGCAAATTAAGCAATTCAAAAACCAAAAAAGCAAAGAAACCATTCCAATCAATAGTGAAGATAACGAGAAAGTATCACTGGAATAGATCACTAGGCCACTAAAAAAAAACAAAGATAAAAACAAAAGCAGCAAAAATTTTTTTCCTCGTTGTGTTAAAAACTGTATAGTATACTCGCTTGGAAACTAAACTCGCTTGGAACTTCTAAAATTCTTCTTTTACTGTCAGTTGTTGATCGAAAAGGTTTGTCTAGCGAAAGGGATTTCATTGGTCTACACAATCTCCAATTTTCCTCAGTGAACTTAATTACCTTTCCTGGACGTAGGGGTTCCTGCAATTAACGAGGAACACTCTCTGTTCCATATTCCCTGTCTGTTTCCACCCTGGTCTGTCCTTCTGTGGCGTTAATGAAGATCGATTCATCCGATTCAGGAAAAAGAGGAAAGAAAAAAGTTGAAAAAAGAACTGGAACAACAATGAAAAAAAAAGAATAGAAGAGATTGTGTTGGGGGAAAAGTGACAGAAACAGAATAAAGAATTGTCATTAGACTAATCTATATTTGCAACTGTCTGCGAGTAATCGAATTCTATGGCAGATGTAGTTGGATGGCTGTTGAAGTTCTTCTCACCTGCATAACATTGCTTAATGAAGTACATCCACTTACTGTGGTACTTTATGTCTCGGTTGTCAGTTTGATGTTAACTGATTTTTGATACATTTAGATAACGTTGATTTTAACGGTTGTTTATTGAAAATTAAAGTATTTTGATTTTCAAAAATTAAAATTAATAATTGTTGCATTTTTTATATTTACCTTATCTCAGCACACCGAAAATAATATTAAATATCTTAACATACCTATTACCCATAAAGTATTGTAAGGTAAACTGATTGCATTCAGAGTTAAAAAATTTTTAAATAAAGTTTTGGGGGCATTTTGAGACTTTATTTTTGATTAACTAAAAGTCCCACATTCAAAATGTTGTAAAAAAAGACCACTCGTCACAATGAATTTAAATTTGAACTGAAGATACCTAAATATTTGAAGAAGGGGGAAACAGTATGGCATCAGAAAAAGTTCCAAAAAAAATTTCCATCGATTTTTCCCATTCAATTTATTATGATCTCTCCGTGGAGGATGGGATTTCCACTCACAGTGGAAACTGTGTATGCCTTGGAAACCATTTTTTCCGTCAAAAACAGAAACAATCAAGCACAAAGAACGCTACAGTTTAGTTCATTGTTCAACTCATACCAAATACATGTATGAGTTGAACATCTTGTAATTTCGATTCAAAATATTATTGTCAGGCGAAATCACTTTCTTTACAGTGCAACTTTGAAATCTTTTTTGCTGCCGTACCATTTCCCTTTCTACAAATGTCTTCAATTCAAATTTGAAATCATTGTGTATCATTTGAAATTTTGAAAATGGAACCTATCACCCTGGTATAATCAATCACCCTGTATATATACACTCAGAGCCAAAACATTATGACCACCCCTACATTTTGCAATGAACTCGCCTGGATGACGTGGAATTCACGTGATCAGGTGGAAGTGGTATTTAACTGCTGCTGGAGAGTCTGAAGAATCATACTTTCACTTACTTCTGTGTGTGATGGGAAAGGCTGAGGATCTAAGCGACTTTGATAGAGGGCAGATTGTAATGGCTCGAAGGCTCGGAACAAGTATTTCCGAAACTGCACGACTCATGGGTTGTTTGCGATCTACAGTTGTTAGTACTTATGCAAAGTGGATGAATGACGGTGAAACCAGCAGTAGACGACATGTTGTTGGACGACCACACGCTAGCAAAGAAAAAGTTCGTCGGAGACTGTCTGGCATAGTGAAGCAAAACCGGAGAGAGACAGTGGCTCAGCTGACAGCCCAATGCGATGCAGGGCCAAGTAGAATAGTATCGGAGCACACTGTTCAACGAACACTGTTGGATATGGAGCTCCGCAGCAAACGTCCCACTCGTGTGCCTTTGCTGACCAAGCGTCATCGACAACTGCGCCTGCGCTGGGTCCGGGAACATCGTGACTGGTCCATGGATCAGTGGGAGAGAGTTGCCTGGTCAGATGAATCACGGTTTGTCATTAATCACGCCGATGGCCGTGTCAGGATACGCCGTCTTCCCAGGCGAACAGTTTCTCACTCAATGTACAGTAGGTCATACACAGGCCAGTGGTGGCGGTATTATGCTTTGTGGGACGTTCTCTTGGGCATCTCTGGGACCCGTGGTTGTGGTAGAGCAGATCATGAATGCTACAGGGTATCTGAACATCACTGCGGACCAGTTGCACCCTTACATGGCCTCTGTTTTTCCAGCTGGAAATGGAATTTTCAACAGGACAACGCCTCTTGTCACAAGGCTTAAATTGTGTTGGTGTGGTTCCAGGAACATGATGCTGAATTCACGTTAATGTCATGGCCGCCGAACTCACCGGATCTCTATCGGATAGAACACATTTGGCAACGGCATCTCGGATTCGCGAGACCGTTGCTTAAATTCAATTGACAGATTGTACCGTTGGTACAATCTGTCTCCGGCCATCTACCAAGGACTTGTGGCAACCATGCCAAGGCCGGTTGAAGCTGTGTGGCGCGCCAAAGGTGGCCCATCTCGTTATTGACAGGTGGTCTTAATGTTTTGGCTCTTGTATATATATATATATATATATTTCAAATAAAAATATGCAGTATGAACCAGTATTCTTATACATTTGTAATAGTTAAATATACCAAAATGTATTTGAAATTCAATTGTGACTTATAATATTTTTAAATGAGGTTATTTTCACTTATTACTATTTCTTTATTCAAATATTAATAACTATTTTATAAATGCATAAAAAATAAACCTTTTTATTAATATTTCAGCTTTTCTTATACGTACATTTTTGTTTTACTGAATAATATTTATTTTGAACACTATTTGTTATATGAAAAATATTTTTTTATGTGTTTTGTATAAAACTTAAGTACCTAAAATGATTTAGTTTCTCGAGGGTTTACGCTGTTAACAAATGATATGCAATCCTCCATTCCTTTGGGTTGCAGAAGAAGTTGAATTCCTGAAGTTGATGCACTTCATTAAACAATGTTATGCAGATGAGAAGAACTTCAGCAGCCATCAAACTAGATCTGCCATAGAATTCGATTACTGCCAGACAGTTGCAAATATAGATTAGTCTAATGACAATTCCTTATCCTATTTCTGCCACTTTCCACCCAACGCAATCTCTTTTTATTCTTTTTTCCATTGTTGTTCCAGTTCTTTTTTTTCCTCTTTTTACCTGAATCGGATGAATAGATCTTCATTAACGCCACAGAAGGACAGAACAGGGTGGAAACAGACAGAGATTATGGAACAGAAAAGTGTTCCTTTGTTAATTGCTCGAATTCCTCCCACAACGTCCAGGGATGGTAATTAGTTTCACTGGGGAAAATTGGAGATTGCGTAGACCAATGAAATCCCTTTCGCTAGACAAACCTTTTCGATCAACAACTGACAGAAAGAGAAGAATCCAAGAGAGGTTTCCAAGCGGGTATACTATACAGTTCTTAACGCAACGAGGGAAAAAAATTTTTGCTGCTGTTGTTGAAAGAACTTTTTTTTTTTTTTTTGGTGGCCTAGCGATCTATTCCAGTGATACTTTCTTGTTATCTCCACTATTGATTGAAATGGTTTCTTTGCATTTTGCTTTTTTTGAAAATCGCTTATTTTGTGTTCTCCGACAATATGTATTTTTTGATTTTTTTGTTATTTTACGCAGAAAGATTTGCTGAGATTTTTGAAAGCGAGAGAAAAATATTTTTGAGGAGAAAAAAATAAAATTTTTATTACCTTTTTTTTGAAAAATGCAAAAATGAAGTTGAAGCATATTTTTGCTTTGTTTGCCAAGAATGAAATTTATTCAAATATGGATATTTTCTGAGTTTGGTGAATTATTTATGTGGAAGATGAATTGAACAAAACATTTTGATTGCACGTCATTTGTTAACAGCGTAAACCCTCGACAAACTAAATCATTTTCTGGTGCTTAAATTTTATACAAAACACATAAAATAAATATTTTTCAAAGAACAAATAGTGTTCAAGAAAATATTATTCAGTAAAACAAAATAAACTTGTAAAAATGGCTGAAACATAAAAAATAAAAAACGTTATTTTTATACATTTAAATGGTTTATAACATTTTTAACAAAGAAGAAATAACAACAACTGAAAATAGCTTCATTTAAAAATATTAAAAGGCCCTATTGAATTTCAAATAAATTTTGGTATATTTAACTAATACAAATGTATAAGAATGTTAGTACGTATTGCATCTTTCTATTTGAAAAACGTTAATGATTTGTCAATTTAGTTTAAGGTGTCCATTTTTCAAAATGCTGTAAAGAACTACTCGTTCCAATGAGTTCAAATTTGATACTTCAAAACGGGGGAAACGGTACTTCATCAAAAAAAAAAAAAAAAAAAGTTCCAAAGTGTATTAGTAGATGGCGCTCTAAGTAGAATAAAGAAAGTGAATTCGTCCGCCAGTAATATCATGAATCGAAATGGCAAGGTAATTGACAAGAGTTGCACATTAATCCAAAGTTAGTGCTCAATGTGACAATGACTTATCGACGATATCTAAACGTATCAAAAATCAATTAACATCAAACTGACAACCGAGTCATAAAGTACCTCAGTAAGTTGATGAACTTCATTAAACAATGTTATGCAGATGAGAAGAACTTCAACAGCCATCAAACTAGATTCTGCCATAGAACCTCGATTACTCGCAAAACAGTTGCAAATATAGATTAGTCTAATGACAATTCCTTATTCTATTTCTGCCACTTTCCTCACAACGCAATCTCTTTTATTCTTTTTTTTTTCCATTGTTGTTTGAGTTCTTTTTTTTCTGTCTCTTTTTTCTTGAATCGGATGAATAGATCTTCATTAACGCCACAGAAGGACAGACGAGGGTGGAAACAGACAGGGATTTTGGAACATAAAGTGTTCCCTCGTTAATTGCTCAAACCCCAAACGTCCAGGGATGATAATTAATTTCACTGGGAAAAATTGGAGATAGTGTAGGCCAATGAAATACTTTTCGCTCGACGAACCTTTTCGATCAACAACTGACAGAAAAGAAAGAATCCAGATAAGTTTCCAAGCGAGTATACTATACAGTTTTTAACACAACAAGGGAAAAAAATTTTCTGCTGTTTGGTTGCTGTTTTTTCTTTGATTTCTTTAGTGACCTAGCGATATATTCCAGTGATAGTTTCTCGTTATCTCACTATTGATTGAAATGGCTTCTTTGCTTTTGATTTTTTAATTGCTTATTTTGTGCTTTTCAGACAGTATGTATTTTTTAATTTTTTGTTATTTTTTGGGTTGAAGGAATTGCTGAGATTTTTGAAAGCAAAATGGAGAAAAAAATGTGGAGGAGAATAAAAAAAAAAGTTGAAGCATATTTTTGCTTTGTTTGCCAAGAATGAAATTTATTCAAAAATGGATATTTTCTGAGTTTGGGGATTTATTTATGCTGAAGATAAATTGAGCAAAAATTTTGTGTGTAACCCAAAGGAATGGTGGGATTGCACGTCATTTGTTAACAGCGTAAACCCTCGACAAACTAAATCATTTTCGATGCTTGAATTTTACACAAAACGCAAAAAAAAATAAATATTTTTTCAAATAACAAATAGTGTTAAAAAAATATTATTAAGAAAACCAAAAACATACGTACAAAAAAAAAGTTCAAAATTAATAGCATTATATTGTATGCATTGAAAAAAATAGTTATTGATATTTCAACAAAAAATAACAACAATTGAATATAGCTTCCTTTAAAAATATTATTAGTCATAATTGAATTTGAAATACGTTTTGGTACATTTAACTATTATAAATGTATAAGAATACAGGTACATATTGCAATTTGAAAAATCATTAATGCTTTGACATTTATTCGCATTTTTCTTTACTATATATATATACAGGATGAATATAATTAAAGTCCCATTTTCAAAATACTGTAAAAAAAGAACCACTCGTCACAATGAATTCAAATTTGAACTGAAGATACATGTAGAGGGCGGAAATGGTACTGCACCAAAAAATTTCAAACTGTATAATAGATGGTGCTGCAAACAGAATAAAGAAACTGAATTCCTCTGCAAGTAATATTTTTGAATCAAAATGACACCATATATGGCATATATTGCACATTAAACCAACCGTTGTGCTCTATGTGATTGATTTTTCCGTCCTTTGACGGAAAACTGACTTATCGATGATATATAAATGTATCAAAAATCAGTTAGCATCAAACTGACCACCGAATCGTAAAAAGTAAAGCATTAAGTTAGTGTACTTCATTAAGCAATGATATGCAGTTGAGAAGAACTTCAACAGTCATCAAACTAGATCTGCCATAGAATTCGATTACTCGCAGAAAGTTGCAAATATAGATTAATCTAATGACAATTCCTTATTCCATTTCTGTCTCTTTCCACACAACACAAATTCTTTTATTCTTTTTTTTTTTTTTCACTGTTTTTCCAGTTTTTTTTCATTTTTTTTTTTTTCCTGAACTTATGAATCGATCATCATTAACGCCACAGAAGGGCGGACCAGGGTGGAAACAGAAAAGGGTTTGGAACAGAAAGTGCTCCCTCGTTAATTGCTCAACGTCCAGAGATGGTAATTAATTTCACTGGGGACGATTGGAGAAGATTCTGGATTGTGTAGACCAAGGAAATCACTTTCGCTAGACAAACCTTTTCGATCAACAACTGACAGTAAGGAAAGAATCCAGATAAGTTTCCAAGCAAGTATACAGTTTTTAACAGAACGAGGGCAAAAGTTTTTTTGGCTTCTGTTGATTAAAGATTTGGTGGCCTAGCGATCTATTCCAGTGATACTTTCTCGTTATCTCCACTATTGATTGAAATTGTTTCTTTGCTTTTTGCTTTTTTTGAATTGCTTATTTTGTATTCTACAGACAATATGTATTTTTTATTTTTTGTGTTTTTCTGCTGAAGGAAATGGTGAGATTTTGAAAGCGGCAGAAAAAAAAAAAGAAGTTTGTATTACCTTTTTTTTTGAAAAAAAGAAAATGACGTTATAGCATATTTTTCTTTGTTTGCTAAGAATGAAATTTATTCAAATATGGATATTTTCAGAGTTTAGGATTTATTTATGCGGAAGATAAATTAAGCAAAACATTTTGTATGCAACCCAAAGGAATGGTGGGATTTTACGTCATTTGTTAACAGGTAAACCCTCGACAAACTAAATCATTTTTCGGTGCTTAAATTTTACACAAGACCCATAAAATAAATAATTTTTGAAATAACAAATAGTGTTCAAAATAAATATCCTTCAGTAAAACAAAAAATGTACGTCTAAGACTTGAAATATTAATAACGTTATTTTGCCTGTATTGAAAAAAATAGTTATAAATATTTTAGCAAAGAAATAATAATAATTGAAAATAGCCTCATTAAAATATTATAAGGCACAATTGAATTTATGTTTTGGTGTATTTTCGGGAGGTTAAGATATTTTACTATGATTTTCGTTATAAGATATTTTTGTATGGTCTTTTGATATGTTAAGAAATTTTAGATTAAAAATTGTGGCAAATTTGAATAAAATTTAACACATTATGAAATCGAAATACTTTAGTTTTCACAAAGCATTCGTTAACGTTAAAATCACTTATATCTAAACGTATCAAAAATAAGTTAACATCAAACTGATACGAAAGTACAGCTGTAAGTGGGTGTACTTCTTTTAGAAAATGTTAAGCAGACGAGAAAAAATGTCAACCACCATCAAACCATATCTGCCATAGAATCCGATTATTCGCAGACAGTTGCAAATATAGATTAATCTAATGACAAGTCCTTATTCTTTTCTGCCACATTCCTTTTTTTCTTCTTTTTTTTTTTTCCATTGTTGGTCCAGTTCTTTTTTCCTACTTTTTCCTGAGTCGGATGAATCGGTCTTCATTAACGCCACAGAAGGACAGACCAGGGTGGAAACAGACAGGGATTTTGGAACAGAAAGTGCTGCCTCGTTAATTGCTCAAACCCCTCCAACGTCCAGGGATGTAATTAATTTCACAGAGAAAAATTGGAGATTGTGTAGACCAATGAAATCCTCTTCTCTAGACAAACCTTTTCGATCAACAACTGACAGAAAGTGAAGAATCCAGATAAGTTTCCAAGCGAGTAAGTATACAGTTTTTAACACAAGGGGGGAAAAAAAGTTTTTTTTTTGCTACTGTTGTTTTTATCTTTGTTTTTTTTAATGGCCTAACGATCTATTCCAGTGATACTTTCTCGTTATCTCCACTATTGATTGAAATGGTTTCTTTGCATTTTGCTTTTTTTGAAATTTGCTTATTTTGTGTTCTCCAAACAATATGCGATTTTTATATTTTTTTTGTTACTCTTTGGGCTGAAGGAATTGCTGAGATTTTGAAAGCGGTAGAAAAAAAAATAAAGTTTGTATTACCTTTTTTTTTGAAAAACAAAAAATGAAGTTGAAGTATATTTTTGCTTTTGTTTGAAAAGAATGAAATTTATTCAAATATGGATATTTTCTAAGTTTGGGGACTTATTTATGCGGAAGATAAATTGAGCAAAACATTTTGTGTAACCCAAAGGAATGATGGAATTGCAGGTCAATTGTTAACAGCGTAAACCCTTGCTAAACTGAATCATTTTAGGTGCTTAAATTTTATACAAAACACAAAAATATTTATTTTTCAAATAACAAATAGTGTCCAAAACAATTATTTAGTAAAACAAAAACATACGTTTAAAAGAGTTGAAATATTAATAGCGTTATTTTTTATGCATTGAAAAAATAGTTATTAATATTTTAACAAAGGAAGAACAACAATTGAAAATAGCTTCAATTAAAAACATTATAAGGCACAATTGAATTTTAAATAAGTTTTGGGATATTTAACTATTATAAATGTATAAGAGTACTGGTACATATTGAATCTTCTATTCGAAAAAAATTAATGATTTGTCAATTTTTTCGCATTATTCTTTACCATACAAATACAGGATGATTATAATGATGATGATGATTATAAGTCCCATTATCAAAATGCTGTAAAAAAGAACTACTCGTTTCAAAGAGGTTAAATTTGATACTTCAAAACACGCGAAAAGGTACGGCATCAAAAAAAAAAAAAAAAAAAGAATCCAAAGTGTATTAGTAGATGGCGCTGTAAGCAGAATAAAGAAAGTGGGTTCGTCTGCCAGTAATATTTTTAATCGAAATGACATTGTATTTGGCATAAGTTGCACATTAAACCAACCGTAGTGCTCAATGTACTTGATTGTTTCGGGTATTTGAAGGAAAAAATGACTTAGTGACGATGTATAAACGTATCAAAAATCAATTAATACCAAACTGACAACTGAGTCGCAAAGTACAGCAGTGTGTTGATGCACTTCATTAAACAATGTTATGCAGATGAGAAGAACTTCAACAGCCATCAAACTAGATCTGCCATAGAATTCTATTACTCGCAGACAGTTGCAAATATAGATTAGTCTTATGGCAATTCCTTATTCTATTTCTGTCACTTTCCACCCAACACAATCTCTTTCATTCTTTTTTTCCATTGTTGTTCCAGTTCTTTTTTCCCTTTTTTACCTGAATCGGATGAATAGATCTTCATTAACGCCACAGAAGGGCAGACCAGGGTGGAAACAGACAGGGATTTTGGAACAGAAAATGCGCCCTCGTTAATTGCTCGAACCCTCCAAAGTCCAGGGATGGTAATTAATTTCACTGGGGAAAATTGGAGATTGTGTAGACCACTGAAATCCTTTTCGCTAGACAAACCTTTTCGATCAACAACTGACAGAAAGAGAAGAATCCAAATAAGTTTCCAAGTGAGTATACTATACAGTTTTTAACACAACGAGGGAAAAAGTTTTTTGCTTTTTTTTTTATTTTTTTTTTTTTTTTTTTGGTTACTTTGCTTTTTGCCTTTTTTTGAATTGCTTATTTTGTGTTCTCCAGACAATACGTATTTATTATTTTGGTTTTATTTGGGCTGAAAGAATTGCTGAGATTTAGAAAGCGGGAGAAAAAAATAAAGTTTATAATACCTTTCTGAAAAACAAAAATGAAGTTGAAGCATATTTTTGCTTTGTTTGCCAAGAATGAAATTTATTCAAATATGGATATTTTCTGAGTTTGGGGATTTATTTATTATGAAGATAAATTGAACAAAACATTTTGCTTGTAACCCAAAGAAATGGTGGGATTGCACGTCATTTGATAACAGCGTAAACCCTCGACAAACTAAATCATTTTTCGGTGCTTAAATGTTATGAAAAACACACAAAATTAATATTTTTTCGAATAACAAATAGTATTCAAAATAAATATTATCAGTTATGTAAAAACATACGTCTAAAAAGAGCTGAAATAATAATAAAAAATAGTTATTAATATTTTAAGAAAGAAATAATACGAATTGAAAATGGCCTCATTTAAAAATATTGTAAGGATTTGTTATATTTATGTTTTGGTATATTTCCTGTATGTTAAAATATTTTAGATTGAAAATGTGTGCAAATTTGAATAAAATTTAAGTTATTATGAAATCGATATACTTTAAATTTCACGAAACGTCCGTTAAAATTAATGGTATCTAAACGTATCAAAAATCAGTTAACATCAAACTGACAAACCGAGTCGTAAAGTACAGCAGTAAGATGGGTACTTCATTAAACAGCGTTATGCAGATGAGAAGAACTTCAGTAGCCATCAAACTAGATCTGCCGTAGAATTCGATTACTCGCAGACAGTTGCAAATATAGATTAGGCTAATGACAATTCCTTATTCTATTACTGTTACTTCCCCACCCAACGCAATCTCTTTCATTCTTTTTTTTCCATTGTTGTTCCAGTCCTTTTTTCCACCTTTTTTCTTTTTTTTACTTGTATCGGATGAATCGATCTTCATTAACGCCACAGAAGGACAGGCCAGGGTGGAAACGGACAGGGATTTTGGAACAGAAAGTGTTGCCTCGTTAATTGCTCAAACCCCCCAACGTCCAGGGATGGTAATTAATTTCAGTGGCGAAAATTGGAGATTGCGTTGACCAATGAAATCATTTTCGCTAGACAAACCTTTTCGATCAACAACTGACAGAAAAGGGAAGAATCGAGATAAGTTTCCAAGCGAGTATACTATACAGTTTTTAACACAACGTGGGAAAAATTTTTTTTTGCTGCTGCTGTCTTTATCTTTGTTTTCTTTTTTAGTGACCTAGCGATCTGTTCCAGTGATACTTTCTCGTTATCTCCACTATTGATTGAAATGACTTCTTTGCTTTTTGCTTTTTTGAATTACTTATTTTGTGTTCTCCAGACAATATGTATTATTTATTTTTTGTATTTTTGTGCAGAAGGAATTGCTGCAATTTTTAAAAGCGGGAGAAAATATTTACAGGAGAAAAAAATAAAGTTTGTATTACCTTTTATCAAAAAAAAAAAAAATATTAAGTTGAAGCATATTTTTCTTTGTTTGCCAAGAATGAGATTTATTCAAATAGGGATATTTTCTGAGTTTGGGGATTTATTTATGCGGAAGATAAATTAAGCAAAACATTTTCTGTGCAACCCAAAGGAATGGTGGGATTGCTCGTCATTTGTTAACAGCGTAAACTCTCGACAAACTAAATAATTTTACGGTGCATAAATTTTATACAAAACACACAAAATAAGCATTTTTCATATAACAAATAGCGTTCAAAATAAATATTATTCAGTAAAACAAAAACATACATCTAAGAAAATTTGAAATATTAGTAAAAAGCGTTATTTTGTATGCGTTTAAAAATAGTTATTAATATTTTAACAAGGAAATAATAATAATTGAAAATAGCCTGATTTAAAAGTCACAGTTAAGTTTCATGTTATAATTTTATTTTCATGTTATAATTTTATACTGTCACAGTTAAGTTTCAAATACGTTTCGGGATACTTAACTATTATAAATGTTTAAGAATAATGGTACATATTGCCTCTTCCTATTTGAAAAACCGTTAATGATTTTTCGCATTATTCTTTGCTATACATACACAGGTTGTTTATAATTAAAATCGTAATTTAAAAATGTTGTAAAAGAGTTCAAATTTGATAACTCAAAACGGGGAAATTGTACGGCATAAAAAAAAAAAGTCTCAAAGTTTATTAGTAGATGACACTCTAAGAGAATTCGACTGCCGGTAATATATTGAATCGAAATTGACATTGAAATCGAAAATGAATTGAATCGATATGAAAGGAGATCGAAATGACATTTTGTATGAGTTGCACATTAAACCAACCGTAGTGCATAATGTGCTTGATTGTCTCTGGTTTTTGACAGAAAAAAATGACTTATCGACGATATATAAACGTATCAAAAATCAGTTAACATCAAACTGACAACCGAGTCTCAAAGTACAGCAGTGAGTTGAGGTACTTCATTAAACAGCGTTTTGCAGATGAGAAGAACTTCAACAGCCATCCAACTAGATCTGCCACAGAATTCGATTACTCGCAGACAGTTGCAAACATAGATTAGTGTAATGACAATTCCTTATTCTATTTCTGCCACTTTCCACCCAACACAATCTCTTTTATCCTTTTTATCCACTGTTGTTCCAGTTCTTTTTTTCCCAGTTTTTTCCTCAATCGGATGAATCGATCTTCATTAAGGTCACAGAAGGACAGAACAGGGTGGAAACAGACAGGGAATTTTAGAACAGAAAGTTTCCCTTGTTAATTGATCGAACCCCCCCTCCCCCTCCCGCCATCCAGGGACGGTAATTAATTTCAGGGAGGAAAATTGGAGATTGTGTAGACCAATGACAGACAAACCTTTTCGATCAACAACTGACAGGAAGGGAAAGAATGGAGATAAGTTTCCAAGCTAGTATACTATACAGTTTTTCAACACAACGAGAGAAAAAGCTTTTTGCTGCTGCTGCTGTTTTTATCTGGTTTTTTTTTTTTTTTTTTTCAGTCGCCTAGCGATCTATTCCAGTGATACTTTCTCGTTATCTCCACTTCTGATTGAAATGGTTTCTTCTTTGATTTTTGGTTTTTTTAATTGCTTATTTTGTGTTCTCCAGACAATATGTATTGTTTTTATTTTTTTGCTATTTTTTGGGCTGAAAGAATTGCTGAGATTTTTGAAAGCGGGAGAAAAAGAATAAAGTTTGTATTACCTTTTTTTTTTTAAAAATCAAAAAAAAACAAAAATTAAGTTGATGTATATTTTTCTTTTTTTTGCCAAGAATGACAATTTATTCAAATATGGATATTTTCTGAGTTTGGGGATTTATTTATGCGGAAGATAAATTGAGCAAAATATTTTTGTTCAACCCAAAGGAATGGGGGGGATTGCACGTCATTTGTTAACAGCGTAATCCCTCGACAAACTGAATCATTATTAGGTGCTTAAATTTCATACAAAAACACACAAAATAAATATTTTTCAAATAACAAACAGTGTTTAAAATAAATATTATTCAGTAAAACAAAAACATATGTATAAAAAGAGTTGAAATATTTTTTTTTTCTAATGCAGCTGGCAAACACTTCGACGGCTTGGTCTTTGATTTGTCTTGGCATTACCAGGGGGCGCGTGTAACTTGAAGGTAAGCCACGGACGCGGAGTAACAATGCCCCCGCAACGCTCTACGATCCTATTCGACCGGGAACTACGGTTTACAGTGGATTCCGAACCACTACAAACATCCATGGCACCGCTGGGACTCGAACCCTGTGGTACCGAGCGCCAGAGCGCTAGCCACTCGGCCATTCAGGCCCAGAGTTGAA
Source organism: Caerostris extrusa (assembly GCA_021605095.1). Classification (NCBI taxonomy): domain Eukaryota; kingdom Metazoa; phylum Arthropoda; class Arachnida; order Araneae; family Araneidae; genus Caerostris; species Caerostris extrusa. The sequence goes on along the minus strand of BPLR01012326.1, from coordinate 159,353 downwards.
ATATTAATAGTGTTATTTTGTACGCATTGAAAAATTGTTATTAATATTTCAACAAAGAAATAACAACAATTGAAAATAGCCTCATTTAAAAATATTTTAAGCACAATTGAATTTCAAATACGTTTTGGTATATTTAACTATTACAAATATATAAGAATACAGGTACATATTGCATCTTTCTATTTGAAAAAAAAAAAAGCATTAATGATTTGTCATTTTTTCGCATTTTTTTACTATATATATACAAGGTGATTATAGGTAAAGTCCCCTTTTCAAAATGCTATAAAAAAGAACCACTCGTCACAATGAGTTTAAATTTGACCTGAAGATACTTGAAGAGGGGGGTGAGGGGAATGGTACGGCATCAAAAAATGGCTCCGAAGTGTATTAATAGATGACGCTGTAAGCGGCATAACGAAAGTAAATTCGGCTGCCAGTAATATTTCCAATCGAAATGACAATGTATTTGGCATGAGTTGCGCATTAAACCAACTGCAGTGTTCAATGTGCTTGATTGTTTCGGTTTTTTGACGAGAAAAAGGACTTTCCAAGTTATTCAACAGTTGTGACACTGTTAGTGGAAAGCTCATCCACCACGGCACCCTAATCATACTAAATTGGATGGGGAAAATCGGTGGAATTTTTTTTTTCTACCTTTTTGATGCCAAACCCTTTTCCTCTTCTTCAAGTATCTTCAGTTCAAATTTGAATTCATTGTGACGAGTGGTTCTTTTTTTTTTTTACAACATTTTGAAAGTGGGACTTTAATTACGATCACAATGTGTCTAAACTTAAGCAACAATGTAAAAATTTATCAGACAGCCATGAAATTGCAGAAAAGGAGGTCTGGAGATCAGTACAATGAACACGTAAGTCAGTAGAAACGTCATGCGTATGCAAATATCAGGAACGAAACGTCGGAGGCGACGTGAGCGTACGCAAAACGCGTGATGTCGGCCCGCAAAGCACAACAGTAGAATAAAAGGAAGGGCGGAGACGCAACAACATATTCGCTGCAAGCGCCAGTGAGTCAGTTCGTGAAATATGGCTAGAAGAAATCGCATGGACGACTTCACACGTGGAAGAATGATCGGAGAGCTGGTGGAGGGGCGTACTGTCACCAGTGTAGCTGCAGAGTTCGAATCAACAAAAGTGCCATTTCGCGAGCTTGAAAGCCAAACCCCAGGTACAGCTGTTAGAAATGTTGGTGGTGGCCGCCCGAGGAATACAACTACAGGGGATGTCCGATATATCCTGCAGACCGATATATCGTCCTGCAGGCGAAAAGAGGCCGACAGCAGTCAGCAAACTCCATTGCTTAGCAACTCTGTACAGCAACGGGTCTACAAGAGCCGCGGTTTACTGCGGCCAGACGCCTTCACAAAGTGGGCCTATTCGCCCGCCGTCATGAATGCTGCCTCCCGCACGCTTACATTATCCGGAGAGCACCCAACAACTCAAACAGATGCTGATTGAGGAATAGGCACTCCTACAGTAAGAAATGTTGCACCAGCTGGTTCTGAGTATGCGAAGCAACCATTGCAGTGAAGGGAGGGCATATCCCATATTAAGGAACATCTGCGCGTTGTTCTTCCTCTTGGATAGACATTCATGAATCTCGATAGTATGCGTTCAATAAAGCCTGTTTTTGTTTGATTCCATACTGTGTGCATTGAATTCCTTTTTCAGCCCGATGCTTTCGTCATCCTTTACGTACATAATACTCTCCCTCGTTTCTGAATGTCATGCCTCTCAGACGATTTCTCGAGAAGTTATGGCGAAAAACACACCTGTTGCTTAAGTTTCGCACACCAGTGTATAATGAAACCTGATTATTTTTTTGAAAAATTTAAACATTAATTTAATTGAAATTTGTCAGAATTATATATAGATGTGTTTATTAATACTTTTTAATTTTATTTTTTAATTGTTCCTAAATTTTTTTTTTTTTTAATTTTCACAAAAAATAATTTTTATTTTTAAGATGTACTAATATTGTTTAATTAATACACATAATTATTGGCGTTACCAATTACCTCTGGCCATTACCTCTGAAAGTCCATCTTTTGACACTATTCTGAGTTACAAGCCATTAAAATTAGTTTATCTGTTCTAAAGAGAACAGCAAAGTTATTTGTTCAATAAATCTCGTACAGACGCATAACATTTCAGCCGCATTGAACAGAGAATTAATTCAAATAATCGATTGAATGATTGAAAAATTGAAATGGGTATATTTATCTATTTCTATTTTTAGCAACGATTTTTAATTAAAAAAACGAAATAATTTTATATATTCTTGGTTTTAAAACAATTTTTCAAATTCATATAACTTTAATATCATCAAAATGGACAAATTATTAAATACATTCGAACTCTTTTCTAGTGAAAGTCAGTGCAAGTTTTTCTTTTAGATAAGCATCGGTTTGAGATACAATTCTAGTGTTTCTAAATATGTTAAATTTCGCATAGTATTTCTTTTTTTAGATAAATAATAATTCCGAGAATTTTTTTGGGTCATTCATAAGATCCAGTATCAAAGTGTTGATCTTTTACTCCTCAACATAGAAACCTTCCATTCAGTGCTTTAGACCACTAAATGCATTTCAAGAAATGAAATTCCTTATCCAAAATCATTTCTTAAAATACAGTATTAACAAAAATAACGAAGAGATGGTGGCGTACGTTGCAGTCACTGTTTTTAGAAACGAGGAAAGTCGATGACGACTTTGGTAACGAGTGTCAAGCGGTTCGTGTCGATTGGGAGGCTGCTTGGTCGCCCCCACACTGGTAGGGGGGACATAACTTTTAGTACGGAGGTGATGTGTTGAAGAAAGAAAAGAAAAGACCCACCAAATTTTTAACAAAATCAAATGTGTATACTACACATACAATTGAGCATAAAGGGCCTGACGACCGTGTGATAGCGCTCTGGAACTCGATGTCACAGGGTTTCGTGTCCGATGCCATAGATGTTTGTAATGGTTCCAAATTCACTTTAAACCGTAGGTCTGTGTCCGATATGACTACTACTATACCACACCACATCATTGTGGCCAGAACTGAGTTGCCAGTCTTGAGTTGTTGTTGTTGAGTTGAACAATTTAGGAATGATATGGGTGAAAAGTCTGATTGAGCTCTGTGACGCTCTACTATCATATGAAACCGGGACCTACAGCTTAAAGAGGGATTCCGAACCACTACATCTACGGTACTGCCGGGTTTCATAGTCTGTGGTACTGAGCGTCAGAGCACTAGCCACTCTGCCCTCAGGCCCCCAGTTTAATAGGACTGTAGAGAGTTGGGAGTTGGACTGGCAACCCTACCCCATAAAAAGAAAACATCTCCTGTTTCGGAATCTACCAGTAGGCAGACAAGCCTTGGCCCCATGGGGCTGTTGCGCCAATGAAGAAGAAATTGAGCATAAACGAGGAGACTCAATGGTCGCGCTAGACTCGTTACAAAATAACAGACACGATAAATAACGACAGACACGTCACCAAAATAAAAATGCTTACTTTTTCTATAGCGAAACTACATAAAAATTCTTCAGTTTTCTTAAAAACTAATATCATTTGTATACAGCGAGTATTTTATTTTTTTTTCTCATACAAATTCCCGGTATCAATTTCAAGTATAGTTCAATCTGATTGCTCTATCAGTGTGTTGAAATTGGAAAACTGAACGCAGCAAAAGCAATAGTAGAAAAGAGAAAAAAAATCAAAAAGGAGGGAGAAATCTTGCACAAAATGCATGGTATGGAATGTTCGAAGCAAATATCTCATTTTATTTTCATCTTCCATATCTTTTCACTCTTGACTAGTGCCGCTTCGTCAAGTGTTGTTTGCTCAGAATCCTCCTCCCATCGACTCGTATCAGGATGCCGTTCGTTTGTTTTTGTTTGGAAGAATACATTCGAATACTTTTTGTTTTTGATGGGGGTAGATTTTAGTGGGTGAAAGTAACATTTTGAAGATTTCTTTTTTTTTTCTTTTTTTTTTAAAGATTAAGTCTTTCCCTTTGCTTATTGAGGGGGAAAATACATTTAAATAACTATATTTTACAAGGAAGTTTGCATAATTTTTGAAGGGAAAAAAATTGAGTGAGTCACTTTTATTCTTGTTCTAGGAAATTCAATTGCAACACTTTAAAATAAGTAAATAAAGAAAAGTTTGTTACGCCCATTGAAATGCAACTATTTTTTTTTTTTTAAACAAACATTTCTATTAAGTTTCTGACGTTGCTGTTTTTATTCGGTTTTAAAATGTGTAGTGGAGGTAAAAAAATATTTTTTAATATTTTAGTTACATTTATATTTACCTCATTATACATGTGAAAGAAGAAATGCGTATTTCAGAATATTTATTCAGTGTTTAAAAATGACCGAACAACTAATTTTTAAATTTTAATATTGGTGTTAATTAAATAATTCTACTGTTATGGTACTTTCATATCTAATAATTTAACATAACATTGTTTTTCTTAAAGAAATTGAAATATCTATATATTTCCCTAGATCTCAGTCTATTATGACTACTGCTATACCACACCACATCCCTGTGTATAGAGCTGAGTTGCCCTCTTACAGTTTGGGAATAATACACTTGGGTACTCAGCGTCAGAGCGCTGGACACAAGGCCATTCAGGCCCCGATCTAATATAATTATAGAACGTAGGGAGTTGGGCTGACAACTCTACCCCATAAAAAGAAATATCTCCTGTTTCGAATTTGTCAAGGGACAGACATGGCCTTGGCCCACCATGAGGTTGTTGCTCCAATGAAGATGAAGAAGTTGAGCTGTAACGAGGGAGACTCGATGGCCGCGCTAGACACTTATTATAATAACACACACGATAAATAACGACAGACACGCTACCAAAATAAAATCGCTTTCTTCTTGTATCGTGAAACTACATAAAAATTCTTCAGTTTCTCAAAAACTAATATCATTTGTATACAGCGAGCATTTTATTTTTTTCTTATACAAATTCCCGGTATCTATTTCGAGTATAGTTCAATCTGATTACTCTATCAGTATGTTGCAATTGGGGAAAACTTCTGAGCGCAGCAAACGCAAGAGTAGAAAAGAGAAAAAAATCAGAAAAGGAGAGAGAAATGTTGCATAAAATACATGGTTTCGAATGTTCGAAGCAAATAACTCTTCTTATTTTTATCTTCCATATCTTTTCACTCTTGACTAGTGCCACTTCGTCAAGTGTTGTTTGCTCAGAATCCTCCTCCCATCGACTCTAATCAAGATGCCGTTCGTTTTGTTTTTGATTCGAAGAATGCATTCGAATACTTTTGGTTTTTGTGGGGGATAGATTGTAGGGGTGGAAAGCGACCTTTTGAAGATTTCTTTTCTTTTTTTTTAAAAAGATTCAGTCTGTCCTTTGCTTATTGATGGGGGATATATTTAAATAACTATATTTAACGGGGAGGTTTGCGTAATATTTTAAGAAGAAAAAAAATGAATGAGTCATTTTATTCTTGTTCTAGAAATTAATAGCAACACTTCAAAAATAAGTAAATAAAGAAAGTTTGAGTGTGTCGATTAAATTGCAACTGGTTTTTTTAAGAAAACTCTCTATTAAGTTTATTTGTTATTTTTGTCGGTTGTGATGAGTACAGTGACTAAGTTTTTGTATTTTATAAATAAATCTAGAAAATATTTATTGTTTAATATTTTAATTAGATTTATATTTGTCTTACTTATACATGCGAAGGAAGAAAAGCTAATTTCAGCGTATTTATTCATCATTTAAAAATGGTCCATCAAGTATTTTTTTAATTTTAATAATAGTGTTGATTAAATAATTCAAATGTTATGTTAAGTTAGTAAATGCGAAAGAACCATAACATTGTTTTGCTTAAAGAAATTTAAATATAGATATATTTCTATAAATATCAGTCTAATATGTCAGTTAGAGTGACTCTATTTCTGTATTTCAAGACTATATTTAGAAATATTTATTATTTAATATTTTAGTTGCATTTATATCTGCCTTAATTATACATGTGAAGGAAGAAAAGTGTATTTATTCAGTGTTTAAAAAGGATTCATCAATTAATTTTTAAATATTATAAATAATGTAAATTATATAATTCAATTGCAATGTTAAAATTTAAATTGAAACTTAAAAGCACCTTAAAATTTTTCGCTTAAAAAATTTACAATTGTGTATGTATACAGTGGTAAAAAAAGTATTGGCAATTACCTTAATTTATTCATATTGACAAATAAATAAAATTTTATGAAATTTTAGCTGTCGTAATTAAATACAAGACATCTTAGATATATAAAAATAGTAAAAAATTTTATTTTTAATTTGCATTTTCTACGATTTTTTCTTTCAAAAACGAAAATTTGCATGTCAAAAGTATTGGCAAAGTTTTAACTGTTATGCAAATTTTGTTACATTGAAGTCACGTGTTTCGACTGATAAGAAACTCTACCGTTATAAAGTCTGCAAAACTACTCCAAATGTGTCTATGCATTATTTTGCTATTACTGCGGTAAAATGACATCAAAATCGAAGGAGTTGGACGTTAGTGTTAAAAACACGATTATTAGGTTCACAAATGAAGGTTTAACTTATTGTGCTATAGGAGTGCAGTTCAATATAAGTTTATTTACTGTCAGAAGTGTTGTAAAAAGTTCAAGAAAACAGGAACAACGGAAAATAAGACTAGAAGTGGACGACCTCGAATATTTTCTACAAGAAAAGAACGTGTCATTATTAACAAGGTTAAGAAAAACCCTAAAATAAGTGGACCCCAGATAGCTAGAGATGTTGCTTTCACTTCGCAAAAGACTTTCAGCGTACAGACTGTACGGAATGTTTTACACGAGAGAAGTTATTCTGGAAGGGCAGCTAGAAAGAAACCATTCATTTCGGAAATAAATAGGAGAAAGAGGTTAGATTTCGCAGAATCCCACGTTGATTTATCTGAAGAGTTTTGGAACACAGTTATTTTTTCCGACGAATCAAAGTTTAACATTTTCGCCAGTGATGGACGACGATATGTGTGGAGGAGGCCAAATACTGAATTGGAAAAGCAACATTTAACTGCTACTGTAAAACATGGTGGAGGCAGTGTCTTCGTTTGGAGCTGTATGGCAGCTAATGGAATTGACAACCTGCATTTCATTAATGGTTTTATGACAGCACGTACATACATTGAGCTTTTTGCGTCATAACTTAAAAAAATCAGTGCCCAAATCTAGGCTTGGGAACATCATTCGTTTTTCAACAAGACAATGACCCCAAGCATACAGCGAATCTCATCCGTGAATGGCTACTCTACAATGTTCCTCGCCAATTAAAAGCCCCACCTCAATCGACAGACATCAATGCAATTGAAAATTTATGGCACCTGCTGGATCTAGAAATCAAGAAACCTAAAATTTCAAGTAAAGACGACCTCAAACGTGTACTCTTGCAAGAGTGGCGTTTAACAGTACATATAACAGCTTGTAATCTATGAGAAATAGATTACAAGCTGTTATAGATGCAGAAGGTATGGATACAAAGCACTAAACATATACTGATTTTGTTTTCGCTCATAATTTTGTCAATTTCATAATTTTGCCAATACTTTTTTTATCATGTAAAAATTTGGATCTTCTCGTAGATTTTGTCTAAAAAAATATTTAAATGAAAATTTCGTTATATTTGTTTGTCCTTTCTCCTTCTCTAATCGCTATGTTAAAATAAAATTTGTAAACATACTTTGTTAGCAAATATGATCATTTATAGGCAATTGCCAATACTTTTTTATCCACTATATATATATATATATATATATAAATTTGGACACCTGAAATCTCTCTGATTTCAAAGTCTAATTGTACGGAAACTATGAGTCCTAGAGATTTGCTGTTTTGTGATATGATGAATAGCAACACAAGTTTATTTTCTTGCAAAATTATTTTTCCGAAAATGTTAATCTTTTGTTACATGTACTATTGCTATGCTATTTAATTATCATTATTTTATTCTAGGTGTTCATTTATAAGCAGCTATGATAACGGTACAAGAGAACTAATCGGTGATTTGGTTTTTGTTTACGTTTCATATCAAGGACTAGGATCTGTTTTGCGTTGTTGTCATCTCTGTACTTTCTCGTTCTCTGTACACGATGACAAAAGTACAAGAGAACTTATGGGTGATTTCATTTCAGTTTCGGGATCCTTTTTTTTTTGTCATCTCTACTTATTAATAAGCCGCTTCAATAAAAGAATGACAATTACATAAGATATCAATAACTTATGTAACAAAACTAGCTTTTCCATGCGAAAATATTTGTAGCAAAATAAATTTGCTGTGTTGCTATCAATGATACCATAAACAGCAAATATTTAGGACTTGCATTTTCTGTACAATTAGCATTTGAAATCAGAGATGTTTCATGTGGACACTCTACGTACATATATATAATTTGTAAATAAAAAATTACAAAATCCATGAAAGTGACAGTGGCCCTCTTCTCAAAGCCGTTATAAGTCTAGTATAGGATGAGAAGTTACAATAAACTGAAACTTAACTATAATATATTCATAACAGCTTAATCATGGATTTTAGCCATTTATTTTTATTCTGTTCAAGTTAGAATGGTTGTAATTATGTTTATTTATTTAATACTGTAAATAACCATGAGAACCGTAAAGGTATTTTAAACATTATTCTTTGTAAATATTGGTTTTAAATTTTTAATTAAAAATTTGCTTCAATTCATGAACTTCCTTAAAAAAATCAAATTAGAATAACAGTGTAACCTACCTAGCGATTCAGGCAGACTAACATCTATTCAATCTTTTATCACAAATAAGCAAAAATTAATTGTAACACACTAGAATTAATTAAAAATGGCTCCTTTCGAGAAAAATCACAAATATTTTAAAAATTTAATAATGCACCTCAAGAAATATCGTAATAGTTTTAAGTAGATTAATTTATGGCTAGTTTTAGCATGTTATAATTTATTGCAATGAATTTACCAAAATAGAATTCTTTTATTTTTGCGTAATGCCTAGTGCCATTAGTCCTTGCATTTTTCTCTAAAACAATTAAAATTAGTTTCCCTTTTAATTGCATAGCCGAACAATTTTAATGGCTTTTTTGTAATTTATTCGGTAATCTGCATAAAAGCATAACAATTTAATCTTATATTCTTACTATGTATTTTCTCTGAATCTTTTGGGAATTGCTAATTTATGCAAAGTCATCTTTAACTTTTTAATTTTAATAGCATTTATTTATTAGTTCTAATTTTATAAGTTTTAATTATTTAAAAGCATTTTTGTGTACGTACATATAGGTACTACTTTCATTCTACTGCATTTCTTTCATTTCACTGCAACATGCTTTAAATCAAAACTAAATTTACAATATCTTAATGAACTGTTTCAATTTTCTTTTTATTAAAACACAAGTAAAATTTCTAGGATAATGAATTATTTCAATTTAGTTTTATCAGACTTTTATTTTGTTGTGACTTAAAGATATATTCCCAGTAATAAATAGTGCTTTTCAAGACATTTACTGTTGTTTTCATTTTGAATTAATATTGAATACTATACTACATTAATATAGTGCATAAATACTATAAAATGAATATGATATAATATAGTATTTTGAATCTCCAATTAGATGAATATTAGACAGTTTGAATCAATATAAATGTGTTTCCTATTCTGATAAATTATAGTCGATTACATAACTTACTCACATACTTAATTTTAAAATATAAGCTAATATTATAAAGTTAGTTAAACTTTGCAATCCCAATTAACACTGGTTACTTGTTAAGAACTAACTTTTATATCTTAAAAATATTTATTATATCGGATTTCTAACTTTTGATCAATTAGATCATGATAAAATATACTAAATAAACAAGATATAGTATAAGAAAACAAAATAATAATAAAAATACTAAACCAAATCAGTGTAAAGTGGTTTGCAGCAATAGTTAAGTCGATTCAGGCCGAAAATACGACTTTAATTTACAAATCTTCTTCATGGGCCTGATGGCCGCGTGACTAGCGCTCTGTGCCGTTGTAGGTCTTTAAACCGTTGTAGATCTAATATGATCGTAGAGCCTTAAGCGTAGTGCTTAAAACCCTACCCCGTAAAAAGTCAGCGTCTCGGAGCCAAGTCAGACTTCTACCGACCGGTGCCCTATCACAACAGAAGCTGTCCCTTCTCAAAGAAAAAAACCACATGGGTTCGTGGATTTGGTCTAGATTTTGCTGAGTACCAAATGGTTTAAGAGACAACAGCAAATCCTCTCCGATTTACTGATTTATAAAGGACCTCCCTGAAATAACTTCAACTAAAAAGTTTAAAGTTTTAGTTTACATGTTTTCACAGTTCTACGTAAGCACTTTATCTTCGCGTCTTTCAAATTAAAAGGTGGCCTGATGACCAATTGGCTACCGCTCTGTCTTTTGGTACCACAGGCTTCAGGTTCGAATACTGGCGGTGGCATGGATGTTTATGAGTGGATCGGAATCCATGTTAAACTGTAATCCCAGTCTAATTATTCTGAAGTGTGCACAAAATAATTGTAGAGCGACAATTAAAACCAATCCAGATTAAAGGAAATACTTTCTCTTTATCACATTTCAATAAAACTTTACACAATTTCCAACTCAAAAAATTAACTCAATTTTTTAATGTTAGCAATTTAATAATAATAGTTTTTGTAACTGAAAATTAAATGAATCAAATTCGAATCTATTTTTGTGTGATCGCACGAAAACCGGTTGACATAATTACTTTAATTATCAGTGAAAGAACTGATAATATCCAGCGAAGCAATTAGTAGCCGGCCGCATTTCCATAATAATGGAAATGTGTAATTTCTGTGTCAGCATGTGCTGTTATGTTGCCCAAAACCACTGGAGGATTCATTGCTGTGACGCATAAGTGAAATTCCCAGACAGCAGGAAATTCGTGTGATGAATAGTTAGTACCTCATGGTAATAGTACTGCATGCACCAGGGAAAAAAACCTAATTTGTGGTCATATCTCTTCTCAGATTTCAAGTATTTTTAGGTTATTTTGCTTCGTAAAGTTATCATTTTAATTTATCTCCTTTAATGAGTTTATTACAGATAAACATTTTACGGACAGTCAATTACGAAAATTGCTTTTATTAAATGCCACTTTGGTAACAAGTGAGAGTATCTGATTCTTAGTGATGTATTAATATGGATGAAAGCAGCATCAAAAGCGGAATTATTATTATTTTTTAAATTTCTTTGTTTGATGCTTCATTTTTAACGAGCAATTCATTTTAAAATATACAAATAATTAATGTGTTTTCTGGATGCAACATTTCATTTAAAATCGACAAAAAATGTGTGTATTAAATTATAATTTGAATAATAGTATAAACAGTAGATATAAAGTAATGTTTGTTTTAAATTTGAAACTATAATAAATTTAAATTAACATTTATAATTTTGTATAAATTCTAAATATAAAAAACAATGACACCATAATACTTAAATTTCTGATCACTTATTATTTTTAATATTACAACAGAATTTAAATATATATATATATATATATATATATATATATATTATTATTGTATGTATGTATATAGATATACCTACATATACAGTTAGACATATAGATTAATTATTGTTAAAATTGCCTCCCATACTTTAGTCTCTATAAGCTCGCCACATTTCTTGTAAAAAATAATAAACTACTCCGTAAATTTCTACATCAAAACTGCACTTTCCCACGCTGCTAATCATCAGCAAACCCAACAGCAAGCATTAAATCAGTTTTTCCACATATATTAATTATTGATCGCATCCTGTAACCCAATCGCCCAGTTTAATGTTCATTGCATTATGAAAGTCACAAGGCCTTGTCGCATGACTCGATTTTCTATATAAAACAAACTGCTCCAAATTGGGGTTTTTTTCAGTCCTTATTGCGGAAAGGGCCTTTTTTTCTGTTCCTCCATGTCACCGGAATACACGCTAGATGTCTTTTTGACTTGAATCAATGATCTAGCAAGCAGTAAAAGCATGATTTACAATATTATACTGCTCGATATATTTCTTGTTAAAGGTGGCCTCTGTATGTTACAATTAATTTTTGAAGTTTTTATGCTTCCTTTTAAATTTTTATAAATAGTCATTTAGCGATCAAAAATTATCATAATTTATAATATGCTGCAGTATTTATTTCTTGATAAAGAACTTCTGTATGTTACAATTAATTTTTAAAGTTTTTATGATTTTTTGACAATAAATAAGAATTTTCTTTTGACAATAAATAAGATCCGAATAATTTATCGTAATCTGTCACCCAATCATCCCATGTCCATTTCCTTATAAAAGTCACAAGCCCAGTCGTCTGACTCGATTTTTCTATATAAAACAAACTACAGAAGCAAATGGACTTTCTTTGGTCCTTATTGCTTCTGAACGAAAAAGTTTGATCTTCCATGTCATCGGAATACATCGCTAGATGTCTTTTTAACTTGAATCAATGATCTAGCAAGCAGTAATAACATGATTTACAATATTATACTGCTCGATATATTTCTTGTTAAAGGTAGCCTCTGTATGTTACAATTAATTTTTTTTTGAAGTTTTTATGCTTTCTTTTAAATTTTTATAAATAGTTTCTTTCGAGGTTTGCAAATTTTGCTTCTTGAGCTTAATTACTCCTGGGTTCAACAGAAAACCGTTTGCTTGTGAGTCACTTCACTTCGCTTCATCCCGGACGATATGAATTAACCGGAGAGATGTCGTCTGGACGTTGTTGTGCTTTCTGCGAGGTTGAAGGATGTTTAAAATGCGTCTCTGTTCTCACCTCGCATGATGAAGTGGTTTCCAGGGGGGTTGAAGACAAGGGGACGAGAAAAATCGTTTGACCTTGTGTTGCCTTTTGCATTGTGAGTGCTTGCTTTGGGGACGTCGTTGCCTTTTTAGGGATTGTGTCCGTCTTTCATGATTCATTTTGTCTCCAGGCAAAACCTTTTGCTTACGTTTGCAAAAGAAATGTGTAGGAAGATTCTTTTTAGCATGAAAATGTTGTTCGAAATTTAAACCAAATATGGACAGATAAATTGCTTATGTTATTATATGTTAAGTTTTGCAATTATACCATAGCAAAAGTATATTGTAATTTTTTTTTTTTTTTTTTTTTTTGCATTTTATTACCTATATGACGCAAGAAATATTCCAGTTTAAAAACTGTGAATTATATTTGCTATAAGTGTAGTTCTGTGAGTAAAGTTTACCATTCAAACTTTATTGGTGCTTTATTTCAATTTATTACTATTCGTTCGATCGGGTATAAGACAAGCTATTCAGTTCTAGGATTATTGATATTTGAACAGGTTATTTTCATTAATTCTCCAGTGTTTATTATCGAAATAATTAAAATCATTGAAAATTTTATTTAAATCATTGAAATTTGTAAATCATTGTGATCAATTAAAATCTTTGTAAATAGCATCTTTTGTAAATTTCTTCTGTAAAATTGCTCAAACCTCAGAACTTTGAAATTCCTTTAATTAAACAATTTTTAAAACTTTTGCTTGATGAATGACGTAATTCAAAATCAACGCAAAACTTGAACTCATTCTAAATAGTCCTTTGAGTTGAACTGAATTTAAATTAAAACTCACGACAGATTCAAAACAAGAACATATCAAGTTTGCGTTGAACAAATATCGTTTTGAAATTTTAAGATGCATGTTAAGTGGTAGACCCTATTATTGAAATGTCATCCGATATAGGTCTTGTTTCGAATTTGAATTTATAAATAGATGAACCAGGGTTCAAATGAACACGAGTTTGTAAAAAACCATAAAGCAATCTAATAAATATTCATGAAACGAGATAATGCACTGGCAAACTGGAAAACTCGCCTGATATCTCTTTTCTTCAAAATGCAAACTCTTGGAGAATGGGAGTCGTTGAAAACACGCTTACAGAAATCCAGTTGCTTAGGGGAACTACCCTCTGGTACTTTTGTTGGGCAGGAGCTTAATGACTCCAGGGTTCAACAGAAAACCGTTTGCGTGTGAGTCACTTCACTTCGCCTTATCCCGGAGGATATTAATTAACCAGAGAGATGTCGTCTGGCCGTTTTGTGCTTTTTTTTTTGGGGGGGTTGAAGGATGTTTAAAATGCGTTTCTGTTCACACCTTGCATGATGAAGGGGTTTTCCTGGAAGGGATGAAAACAAGGGGATGAGAAAAATCGTATTGTTGGTGTGCTATGCTTTAAGGGTCGACGTTAAAAGGGGATTTTAGAGATTGTGTCCATTTCTCGAGATTAATTTTGTCTCAAGGAAACAAGATGGACAAACAAGGATGTAGAAACATTCTTTTAGCTTGAAAAGTTTTACGATGTTTGAAATTTAAATTAAATATGGGTAGATATGTCAATTTTTTTATGTCATGATATGTTACTTTTCGACATTATACCATAGCAAAGTATATTGTAGCATATTTTTTTGCATTTATTTTTATTTGCTATATGACACAAGAAATATTCCAGTTTATATGGAAAATATAATTCGCAGTTTTTAATCTCTCTTGCTATTATAAGTTTAGTTCTATGAGTAAAATTCACTATTTAAATTTTATTGTTCCTTAATTACAACTTGTTACCTATTCATTCGATCAGGTACATGACAAGCCATTCAGTTCTAGGGATTATTCATATTTTGAACAGGGTATTTTCATTAATTCTTCAATATTATTTTCCAAATAATTAAAATCATTGTAAATTAAACATGTAAATCATTGTAATTAATTAAATCCTTGTAAATAGCATCTTTTGTAACTTTCTTGTATAAAATTGCTCAAAACTCTTAATTACACGAATTTCAAAATTCTATGATTTTTAAGTCTTTTAGCTTGGTGAACGACGTAATTGAAAAGCATCTTAAAATTTGAACTCGTCTAAATATGCCTTTACTTATTCGTAAATTTGAACTGAACTGGAATTTCAATTAAAACTCACGACAGAATCAAACACAAGAATATATGAAGTTTGTGTTGAACTCGTTGTTGTGTTGAACAAAAATCGTTCTGATTTTTAAAATGTATGTTAGGTGATAGACCCCAATATGGAAACGTGAAAAAGAAACAGGTCTTTGTTTCGAATTTGAATTTATGAACCAGGGTTCAAAGAACACGAGTTTGCGAAAAGCCATAAAGCAATCTAATAAATATTCATGAAGCGAAATAATGCACTGGCAAAAGAAAACTCACCAAATATCTCTTTTCTTCGACAATGCAAACTCTTGGAGAATGGGAGTCGTTGAAAACACACTTTCAGATATCAGTTGGTTGGGGAACTACCCTCTGGTACTTTTGTTGGGCAGGAACTTAATTACTCCAGGGTTCAACTGAAAACCATTTGCTTGTGAGTCCCTTCCACTTCACTTTATTCCGGACGATATTAATTAACTGGAGAGATGTCGTCTGGCCGTTTTGTGCTTTCTGCGGGGGTTGAAGGATGTTTAGAATGCGTTTCTGTTCTCACCTCACATGATGAAGTGCTTTCCGGGAGGGGTGATGACAAGGGAACGAGAAAAATCGTTTGGTCTTGTGTTGCTTTTTGCATTGTGGGACTTTGTTGTCTTTTTAGGGATTGTCTTTTCTTGATTAATTTGGTCTCCCAGCAAAACCTTTTGCTTCTTTATGCAAAAGAAATGTGTAGATACCTTCTTCTATAGTGAAACGTTTTACGACTTTCGAAATTTAAATTAAAAACTTAACATATCTGCACCTATGTTTATGATAAGTTACTTCTGCTACAATACCATGGCAAAAGTATATTGTAATATAAAGCAAGAAACATTCAGTTTAAAAACTGCGAATTATATTTGCCATATAATCTCTCTGATATTACAAGTGCAGTTCTGTGAATACAATTAACCATTCAAATTTTATTGGTGCTCTGTTCCAATTTATTATATATTCCTTCGGTCAAGTACATTACAAGCTATTCAGTTGTAGGACTATTGAAATTTTCAACAGGTTATTTTTTAATAAAATTAATTTTGTACATTTCTTCTATAAAATACCACAAAACTCACACTTTTTGGAAAAAAAAATCGTGTAATTAAATGATTTCTAAAACTTTTTGCTTGATGAAGGACCCAACAGAAAACCTACCCAAAAAGCTTAAACTCATCTAAATACGCATTTACTTATCTGTGAATTGAACTGAATTTCAATTAAAACTCACGACAGATTCAAAATAAAAATATATTACGTTTGCGTTGAACAAATATCGTTTTGATATTTAAAATGCATGTTAGGTGATAGACCTTATTATTGAAACGTGATCCGAAATAGGACTTGTTTCGAATTCGAATTAATAAATTTATGAACAAGAGTTCAAATGAACACGAGTTTGTGAAAAGCCATAAAGCAATCTAATAAATATTCATGAATCGAAATAATGAACTGGCAAACTGGAAAACTCGGCAGATATCTCCTTTTTTTGAAATGCAAACTCTTGGAGAATGGGAGTCGTTGAAAACACAATTTCAGAAATCCAGTTGCTTGAGGAACTACCCTCTGGTACTTTGTTGGACAGCAGCTTAATGACACCAGGGTTCAACAGAAAACCATTTGTGTGTGAGTCACTTCACTTCACTTTATCCCAGACGATATTAATTAACCGGAGAGATGTCGTCTGGCCGTTTTGTGCTTTCCGCGGAGTTGAAGGATGTTTAGAATGCGTTTCTGTTCTCACCTTGCATGATGAAGTGGTTCCCATGTGGGTTGAAGACAAGGGGACGAGAAAAATCGTTTGGCCTTGTGTCGTCTTTTGCAGTGTTGGTGCTTGGTTTAAGGGACGACGTTGTCTTTTCAGGCATTGTGTTCATCTTTCGTGATTAATTTCGTCTCCAGGTAAAACTTGTTCCTTTCATTTGCAAAAGAAATGTGTAGGAACATTCTTTTAGCTTGAAAAGTTTTACGATGTTTGAAATTAAAAGCAAATATGAGCAGATATGGAAATTTTTTTCCATTAATAACTCTCTGATTCTTATCTCTTACTTTATAGTTAGACAGTACATTATAGTATTCAGCTAATGGTATCAAGTACGTTATAGTATTAGTTAATAGTATTCAGTACATTATAGTATTCTTCCTCCATTACATTATTAAGTTACATTGATAAAATAGATTTTAAATAAAGTTTTCAAATAAAATTTCTTTAAATTATGTATAATTTACATTTCTAATAATTATTGAATGTAAATTAAAGAGTTTCCAATATCTATGTACATATTTAAATAAAACTATAAACAATGAGAACCAATATTTCTTATCCATCATGTTTCATGAAAATTATTTTTTTTATTATTCTTTATATCCCTTGCAGCAAAGTTTTTGTCTTTTCTTTAATAATGAAAGAAATACTAAAAAAAAATTTGTTTTGCATGTGAATATTACCATCAATATTTTTATATAAAAGTGTAGCTCAGAATTATAACATTTCTTTTAAAAATTACTTCACTAACAATCTTAATCCGATTCGTGGGAGAGCATCTTTTTTATTCTGCTGGTGGTGTCCATTATGGCCACTTCTTTCAGAATCTATGAGACTCGATAATGTTGTTGCTAATTACATCGAGGATTGGTGAATGACATAATAGATAAGCAACGCAAAACTTGAACTTATCTAAATACGCCTTTTTACTTACCTTTGAAAATGAACAGAATTTCAATTAAAAGTCACGACAGAATTAAACACAAGAATATATTAAGTATGCGTTGAACTCGTGGTGTTGATCAAACACCATTTTAATCTTCAAGATGCATGTTAGGCGATGAACCCATTAACGAAACGTGATAGGACTTGTTTTCGAATTTGAATATGGACCAGGGTTTCAATGAACATGAGTTTGTGAAAAGCCATAAAGCAATCTAATAAATATTCATGAAACGAAATAATGCACTGGCAAAAATGGAAAACTCGCCAGATATCCTTTTCTTCGAAATGCAAACGCTTGGAGAATGGGAGTCGTTGAAAACACACTCAAAAATCCAGTTGCTTTCGGGAACTACCCTTCGGTACTTTTGTTGGGCAGCAGCTTAATGACTTCAGGGTTCAACAGAAAACCGTTTGTGTGTGTGAGTCACTTCACTTCGCTTTATCCCGGACGATATTAATTAACCGGAAAGATGTCATCTGGCCGCTTTGTGCTTTCTGGGGTTGTGGGTGCTTGCTTTTAGGGGACATAGTTGGCTTTTAGGATTGTGTCCATCTTTTAAGATTAATTTTGTCACCAGGTAAAACGTTTTGCTTATTTATGCGAAATAAATGTAGGAACATTCTTTTGAGTGAAACGTTTTAAGATGTTCGAAATTTCATGGAAATTTGGGCAGATGTGTTAATTTTTTATCTTATGATCTGTTACTTTTAGCTATTATACCATTGAAAGAGTATATTGTAGTATATTTTTTTACATTTTATTACGTCTTTTATTAATAAAAGAAATGTAAAAAAATTTTTAGAATGTTATTATTATAATCAATATTTTGATATAAAAATGTAGCTTATAATTATAAGATTTCTTTTAACAAATTACTTTAATAACAATGTTAATACGATTCATCTGATCTAATCCGGTGTTCATCTTCTATTCATCTGGTGGTGTCCATTGTGGTCACTGCTTTCAGAATCTATAAAAAGCAACGCAAAAATTTGAACCAGTGCATTAAAATTATTCAGTTAATAGTATCAAATTCTAAATAGGCATCTAATATGCCTTTACTAATAATTACAACTTAATACAATCTAAATATGCCTTTACTATCTTTGAATTGAACTGAATTTCAATTAAAACTCACGACGGAATTAAAACAGAAATATATTAAGTTTGCGGTGAACTCGCTGTTTTGTTGAACAAATATCGTTTCGATTTTTCAAAATTCATGTTAAGTGACACCTATTATTGAAACCTGATCCGAAATAGGACTTGTTTCAAATTTGAATTTATGAACCAGGATTCAAACTAGCACGAGTTTGTGAAAAGCCATCAAGGCAATCTAATAAATATTCATGAAACGAAATAATGCACTGACAAACTGGAAAACTCGCCAGATATCTCTTTTCTTCGAAATGCAAACTCTTGGAGAATGGGGAGTCGTTGAAAACACACTTCCAGAACTCTATTTGCTTTTGTTGGGCAGAAGCTTCATTACTCCAGGGTTCAACCGAAAACCGTTTGTGTGCGTCAGTCACTTCACTTCGCTTTATCTCGGACGATATTAATTAACCGGAGAGATGTCGTTTGGACATTTTGTTCTTTCTGCGAGGTTGAAGGATGTTTGAAATGCGTTTCTGTTCTCATCATGCATGGTGAAAGTGGGTTTCCAGGGGTTGAAGACAAGGGGACGAGAAAAATCGTTTGGTCTTGTGTCGCCTTTTGCATTGTGGGTGCTTGCTTTTAGGGACGCCGTCTCCTTTTAAGGATGGTGTCCAGCTTTCGTGATTAATTTCGTCTCCAGGCAAAACTTTTTTGCTTCGGTAAGCAAAAAAGAAATGTGTACAAATATTCTTTTAGCGTTAAAGGTTTTACGATATTTTTAAATTAAAACCAAATATGGTAATTTTTTCCATTAATAACTCTCTAATGCTTATATATTACCTTATAGTTAACCAGTACATATTGTATTCAGTTAATAGTATCTAGTACATTAAAGTACTCAGTTAATAGAATCCAGTGCAATTAAAATATTCAGTTAATAGTATCCAATATATTGAAGTACTATTCATCGTGTTATTAAATTACACTGATAAAATATATTTGAAATAAAGCTTTCAAATAAAGTCTTTTAAAATTTTTGCGTAATATACAATTCTATTAATTATTGAATGTAATTTAAAGAGTTTCCAATATCTATGTACATATTTAAATAAAACTATAAACAATAAGAACATATATTTCTTATCCATCATGTTTTCATGAGGAATTATTTTTTTCATTATTCTTTATATCCCTTGCACCAAATTTTTATTATGCCTTTTATTAATAAAAGAAATGTGAAGAAAATTGTTTTGCATGTTGTTACTACCATCAATATTTTGATGTAAAAATGTAGCTCAGAATTATAAGATTTCTTTTAAAAAATTACTTCACTAACAATCTTAATCCGATTCGTGGGTGAGCATCTTTTATTGTGGTGTCCATTGTGGTCACTGCTTTCGGAATCTATAAAAGCAACGCAAAATTTGAACTCATCTAAATATGCCTTTACTTATCTTTGAATTTAACTGAATTTCAATCAAAACTGACGACATAACCAACATTGTACGACGACATTGTACAAATACCATTTTGAATTTTAAAATTCACGTTAGTCGATGGACCCTATTATGGAAACGTGATCCAACATAGGTCTTGTTTCGGATTTGAATTTATGAACCAGGGTTCAAATGAACACGAGTTTGGTAAAAGCCATAATGCAATCTAATAAATATTCATGAAGCGAAATATTGCACTGGCGAACTGGAAAACTTCACCAGATATCTCTTTTCTTCGAAATGCAAACTGACATGACTTGATGACTGACTTGAAAACACATTTTCAGAAATCCAGTTGCTTGGGGAACTACCCTTCGGTACTTTTGTTGGGCAGGAGCTTAATGACTCCAGGGTTCAACAAAATCCGTTTGTGTGTGAGTCACTTCACTTCTCTTTATTCCGGACGATATTAATTAAACGGAGAAGTGTCGTCTGGCCGCTTTGTGCTTTCTGTGGAGGTTGAAGGATGTTTAGAATGCGTTTCTGTTCTGACCTTGCATGATGAAGTGCTTTGCAGGGGTTGAAGGCAAGGGGGCGAGAAAAATCGTTTGGCCTTGTGTTGCCTTTTGCATTGGTGATGCTTGCTTTTAGGGACGTCGTTGCCTTTTTAGGGATTGTGTCCATCTTTCGTGATTAATTTTTGTCTCCAGGCAAAACTTTTTGCTTCTGTATTCTAAACAGAAATGTGTAGAAACATTATTTTAGCGTAAAAAGTTTTACGATGTTAGAAATTTAAACCAATTAGGGAAGATATGGTAATTTTTTCCATTAATAGCTGAAATCTCTCATTTTTATCCTTCATTTGTACCAAGTTAATAAATGGATGCGATGAATGAATTTATGATAATGATTGAATGGATTAATGAATGGATTAATAAATAAATTAATGAATGTTTAAATAAACGAATAAAATAAAATGAATTAATGAATTCATTTAATCATGTTTAAATTATCTTTTAAATGAATTAATGAATGTTTAAATCTTGTTTAAATAATCTTTTAAATCAATTAATGAATGGTTTCAAATAACATCTTTTAAAATAGTATATAATTTATATTTCTATTAATTATTGAATGCAACATAAAAAGTTTCCAATATGTGTGTATATATTTTAATAAACCCTATAAACAGCGAGAGTCTTGTCCAACATGTTTCCATGATTTTTTATTATTTTTTTGCAGCAAAGTTATTATGTCTTTTATTAATGAAATATATGTAAAAAAATCTTTTTTTTTGTATGTGGATATTACCTTCAATATTTTTATATAAAAATGAAATAAATTATAAGATTTCTTTTAAAAAATTACTTAAATAACAATCTTAATCCGATTCGTGGAGAGAGATTCTTCTATTCCGTTGGTGGTGTATGTTATGGTCCCTGCTTTCCGATTTTATGAGATTCGATAGTGATTTTTGTTGTTAATTATGTCGCGGATTGGGACGTATTGAGCATTTCACTGCGAGCAGCCCAGTGAGTTGCACTGACGAACGCTGTTACTCATTTAGCCCTATTCAGGGGGCACGTGAAACTTGAAGATATTCTCTAGACGCTAGTAACACTATCACCACAATGAGACCTAGAGCTACGGTTTAAAGTGGATTCCGAACCTTTGCAAACATCCATTGTACCACCGGGACTCAAAAATCGAGACCTGTGGCATCGAGCTACAGTCACTCCGCCATCAGGCCCCGAATATTGATTATGACATTGTATTTGAAGTATCTTCGACAAGACAGTTCAACTGCTTGGTAAGAAAACATCGCATGTCCTCCAGTATGATAAAGCAAATGAGAGGCAGTTTCCCCTAAAAGTCCTCCTAGACGTCAAAGATTTCACTCATCACCTAGAAATGAAACACGAGGACTACAGATATTGAGTAAAAAGCAACAAAAACATACGATTTCAAATCGAATTTTATCATGTCTCTTAATTTGAATTTTCTTATTCTTCTTTTTAATTTGAGATAAAAATAAATATTTCATCAATTCATTATTCATTATTGCTTCCATTATTTTTTTTTCTGTTCCTGTTACAATGTTTTGATATCCAAGTGTTTCTACTCACCCAATACAGACATCTCATTTCAGTCTGTATTGATTTCCCCGCATTTCTGTTCAGAATAAAACAGTCATTCTGATTACTAGTACTTTCGTATGTTATAATCGGAAGAAAAAAATTTCCATGAACGTTTGAAAACGAAAATTGGCAAATGTGGCGTGAAATATATAGTTTGGAATTGGAAAGCAAATACCTTTTTCTTCTTTTCTTATGAGCGCCGGTGTTTTCGACAAGTGCACATTGGAAAAATATCGATTCCAATTTCTGTAATCACGTTATTGTATTTTTGTTTCCAGGTTTTCAATTGAATGGCTTCTTTGACTTTATTTCATGGTAGTTCGATTTTAAAACTTCCCTTTGACATTTTCCTGTATTTATTTAGAAATTTTAGAGCGGTCGTTCTTTGCTTAGTCAGCAAATGTATATGAATATTTAAATTTCAATTGTTCAGAGAAGGTTAGGTCTTTTAAAAGCGAAATTTTATGAACAATTTTGTCTCGTGCATTGTAGCATTTTGTTCCACAAACAAATTGAACTCAATGTTGTTTTTGTTTGTCTGAGAGGATTTTTAAAAAGGTTATACATTGGTTATAAAACAGCAATTCCAATGCAGTTATGCGTCTAAGTGATTTTCAGATTGTTATATCCATACACCTGGAGCAAAATCAATGGAAAATATTTTTTTTAGTATCTAGTTAGCTAGTGGTATTATAATGCTTTCGTATCGTGATTTTTACCGATTTTCTGGATGGTCTGTCTCCAATTCAATTTTTATATATCTTTAAATTTTTCTTTTTAATCCTCTCCGCTTATTTCTTCTATTTGTGTTCATGTGACTGGATTAGGAGGGATTGAATCGATTGAGAAGGTTTTGATTATTACTTTCTACGCTATTAGTAACTGAAAAATATTTAACTGGTTAATATAATTAACTCTTTGTATTGTATACTGTTGGGCAGAATTAGTTTTCATTATATATATATATATATATATACATAATATATATAATATATATATATAATATATATAATATATATATATTATATATATATATAATTATATATATATATATGCATTATATGTATATATTATATATATATATATGCATTATATATATATATATTATATATATATATATATTATATATATATATATATAATGTTCTGATGCAGCTGGTGATGCAGAGGCAGTTAATCTTTATGGCTTATGCAAGGTCTGCATACCGCTGTTATTCATCTACCCGTCCAATTGATATAAAACACTACATAAATATTTTTGTTTTCCCAAATGTTTTAAACATTACTTTTAATTAAACAAGAACGGTATTATGTTCCATGTTATTATTTTTTGTCAAAATCTGTTTTTTTTTTTTTTTTTTTTTTTTTTTTTTTTTAAAAGGTGTCTATTGCATAGTGGTTTTAAAATAAGAATGATATATATCGATATAAGCTGTACGAAAATGTGCATCCTTCCGCTAACATAATCTGGTTCTGTTTTGAATAAGATACACGAACGCATTCGAAGGAATTTTTTTTTTTTTTAAATTTTGATATACTTAATCTCTGTATACATTTTTGGATTGAATATATCTAAAAATTTATTATAATTCAACTTAAAACTTATTACTTATTAAACTTTATTAAAACTTAAATTTCATTATTATTTTTAAAAATTTTTATTGGTTAATATAAGGGTAAAAATAACCAAAAATTGATACTGTTACAAAACATAACTCAAAATCAAATCAATATTTTTTACATTCCTAATTTGTTTTTGTTTTTCGAATGCTGTAATGATTTCTTTTAAATTAAACAAGAACGGTATTATGTTCAACGTTATTATCTTTTGTGAAAATCTGAATATTTTTTTCTGCATTAGTGACATACTGTATGATGGGTTTAAAATAAGAATGATATATACTGATGCAAGCAATATTCTTATTCTACTAATATAATCTTGGTTGTGTGCCTTAAGATCCATTATCACTTTTGGCATTGAATTGGGTTAACATTCCACGCATTCCATGAATTTAAACATTAATTCGTGTCTGTGGGTCGTAAATTATCTTTAAGTTTATTATATCCTTGTCGCAGAGCAGAACTTAGTGCGTCGGACGTTGAACGCTAATCGCAATCCATCAACGTTATCTCCCTCTGCTCGCCTAACTGGATCGCGTGCTTTGTTTATGGGCGCTAATGTACACATTTATGAGTCCTCCGGTTGCATTTTGATACGATATGCATTCGACGCACGTAAATGCACTTTGGAGCAGCCACCCCTCGCAGTGCTAAAAATTCTGACACCAATGCATACTACATGAAATCAGCGGATGATTACACAACACAATTTTCAGACACTATTTTTTGTCCATGTGACAATGGTTTACAAACACGAACAAGCTTGTGATTTTTTTTACTTCTGAGCCAATGTACCTTCTGAATCCGTTGTTCTAGACGAATGACGGAACACTTTGACTTCAGACAATCACAACAAGAACAGTAGAGATGTAGATTAATCAGCGAAATTCACTTTTGAAGCAACACCTAGCAGTGCTAAAAATTCTGACCGCAATACATGCATGAAATTAGCGGGTTATTACACAATACAATTTTCAGGCTCTAATTTTTGTCAATATAAAATTTTTTTTACATCGCTATTTTTTAATTCACAATCTCACTGTTATACAGCAATTTTCAGCATAATCCCAATAAGATTCCCCAGGATCCCAACAAGAAGACATATCCGCCCACAGATTTATCTTATCTATCCTATTCATAGACATGGAAATATCTGTGTGAAACCCAACACATTACCCATCAGGCCCAACACATCACCTCATCAATATGGCATTTGATATTCCATATTGATTCATATTTTTTCTATTGACTAATACCCTTTTCTGGGAGAGCAATGTTTCTTAAAATAATAGAAATGGGGAAGAACTTTTAGAACTGGATTCCTACCAAAACCGAACACAGCAACAGTGAACAGAAAAAATTGACAGGAGTTTCTTTCACTGATATGGTTTACATCAAAGTTTTACTATTCCAACTTTAACATCGAAATCCTGGTTTCCTATTATTTGAACATTCATTTTTCCGCCGTTCTGCAGGTAGAGAATTTGGGGTGAAGTTCAAGGGAAAATAACTTGTAAATGTTGAACAATCGCACAAGAAAAAGACTTCCAATTGCTTTAAATTCATGAAGATTTCTCTCCCAGTTCGACACCAACCTAAAAGAATTTTGAATTTTAACCCCACATCTTATGAGTTGTAAAACCTTATTAGCTACAACTTGGCAATCCAACTTTTGATACAAATCCTTCTTTTAATATTGTCACCCACATTATTGCCACTGTAATGTAGCGACTGCGGCATATGCCATCAGTGAGAACCAAAACTCCATCCTCATGCTGTGTAGCCAATACACACCAGAACTAGATCATGTGTAGAAGTGCATAAATATAAAAAATATTGTCAAAAACACATATCCATTCATTATATTATACACAAACATCGCTTTATAACTGTACATTCAGTTAATACATATACAATATTGTCAGTATAAATTTCCATAATATAAACAGCAATATTCTATCAACTTGTGTGCCAGCCAATGTCAAAGTCACCCTTAAATATGTGTGTAACATTTTCAGAATTATTTATGTCATACATATACGGTATTATGTATTTTGCCAAATAACATAATAACATAATACATTGTCAATTGCAAATATACATTATATACAAACACCCTATAATTGCATACCCAACACCCTACAATTAGTATGTACCCAATACAATTTGCCATAATAAAAACAGCAACAGATGTCAAAAACTACAATTTGATCAACTTGCATACAAGCCATTGATAGAGTAATCCTTAACTGCATCTATAAGATGACATATTTTCAAAATGGCTTATAACATACATATACAACATGATATAATTTGCCAAACAGTGCATCTCCAATTGTCTTAAAACATACATCAATAGGCGACTAGAATCTAGGTAGATCAGTCCTAATAAACACCATTATCACAATAACTCTTAAATGCGTAATTGCTTCTGTAAACACTCCCAGAAAAATCTTAATTTTAACTTTTTCGAAAAATTCCAATCGATACATTTTACGTAAATGAATCAAAAATATTTTCCCTTCATGAATAGAATTTTCAGTTTTGGCATTATAAAAACTGTGTGTGTGATCATCGCACAAGGTTTTCGGTAGTTCCTGAAAGTACTGCAATGCACATTGCGAAAAGAAGACCGGAGAGAACGTTTTATCGTACTTGAGAATCGTGGAGGGTGGAGGGCATTTTCTCTCACCCCCATTCCCCCCTTTAAAAAAAAGAACCTCCGCTTTTTGATAAATATAATGAAACATGGGCGGAGAAAAGTAAGCGAATGTTGGCGGCATGAGAACTCCGAAACATCAAGAATTAATGTTTCTCATTCTTTAACTGTCCAAAGTGGTATACTTATTCCGAAGATAAATGAAATTCTACTTTGTCTCAGAAAAATCTTTTACGGTATTCTTTATAAAAAAAAGAAAACTACACATAAAACGTTATTTCAAACTCTTGTTGAAGCAGACAAAAGATTGTCGAGACACGTTGATTTGTGGGGAATCATTGATTTCTTTGAAGCGTTCTGAGTGTAGCAAGTTTAGCTGAAAGACCGCCCTTTCTGGTAATTATACCCTACTTCGATTTCGCAGCGAGCGTTCTTGTTGAAGAAAAAACCCGAAAACGAAACACACCCGCTTTGCAATCAATACGTCCGATAGAAAAGATAATTAGATTTGTTAATGAAGCGTCTGAAATTGGTTTTGATTTCGCTTGTTAATAAAGTATAAATTTTCAAAACAAACTGCGGTGGAGAATTTTTATCCGTCTTTGCTGGTTTGACAATGACCACAATTGCCATACACTTGAGTAATGAATGGTTTTCAATTTTTAAAAATACTCATTTGTCGAGAGTTTATTCGTAGTATCTCATATTCAATTCTCCTTAATTACAACTTATGAAACTGAACTTGCACTTCTTCAAAAAAAATACTTGCAGTAACAGTTTTTGGAAAAAAAGAAATAAAACTTTTGGAATCATAATTTGTGTATCTTCGTTATTACAATATAGATTTTGTTTTTCCATTTTTTTAAAAAAAAGATAATATAATTATGATTAGTTAAAGGCCATAAGGTTCAATTAACTATTATGATGCAGTTTTGCTATGTATTTAATATTATCACCAGTGCAAATACCACAGAAAAATATGAAAAATAAATAAACCATAATTTCCTGTCTATATTCTGTAGCGCCGTAAAACCCGCGCTAGTAATTTTCGCAATGATAACGTAAAATATCTCGAATAATCCTAGGGCTCCTCTTCTTTGACGTACCCTACACTAATCCCGTTCTGTTTTTATAACTATGGCATAAAACTAACAAAATTGTTCCGCTTTCAAAAGATGGTTTTAATGCCACAATTATAAGAAATTAAACTTAATTCATCGTGTTTTCTAACTTATGACGTCACTAGTATTACGTTAGGAATCAGACAAATAAGTACTTTATGTCAAACAACCGTCATATGAACAACTGATGTTTCGTTGCTTCATTTAAACTTCTATGTGATTCCATTAAACTTCCATGATTACTATCGTCATTCCAACGTCAAAAACTGATGTTTAATATAAGCATTTCAACTTCCATGTCAACAACTGATGATTAATATTGTAATTTAAGCTCCCATGTCAACAACTGTTGATTAGCCTCATCATTTCAACTGTCTCATGTCAACAACTGATGATTCATATCATCCTTTCAATTTCAGGTCCTTCTTTTAAGTTCATGTATGCCAACTGAATATCAACTAATAGACAATAGTAATCAGATGATTAGTATCATTGCAACCACCAAGTTAACAACTAATTATTACATCTACTTTTCAACAATTCATCATTGGTATTTCATGTCAACAATTGATGTTTAGTAGTGTCATTTCGTTGATGTGTGTGATAAACAAATCTTTTGTTTTTTAGAAGTGAACATGCAGAATATAGCATCAAAAGAGTTATATTTGTGGTAATTTTTATTTTTCGGTTTTTATTTTGCAGTTACAACAACTTTTAAAATATAAGGTTTAAATGTTTCTAAGATGGTGATTTTGATACAGTTAAAATTAGATTAAAAACGCACCTAATCCTCCAAAAAAATCATGAGCATGATTTTTGAACGATAAAAGCACGAATTTTGTAAAACAAATTACATTTTCTTCTATTCTTCATAATTAACATATTTCTTTCTTTCTTTTTTATATTACTTGTTTTTTAAATAATGTTTAGGCTTTCTTTCTCCACTAAAGTACAACTTTTGTAAAATTTACTTCTTTCATTGCTTATAATCCCATTTTCAATATTTTTCCATAATTGATTTGTGTATTTCCTTTTTGTTTAGAAGATTTCTTCGCTGTTTTTTTACATAAAATTACGTAATTTCTTTTTATACAAAAAGGATTTTCGGGTAACGTCTTTAGCGCACTAACATTTATAAAACTTCGAAAAATAGTATCCTCAGTTTTTATGTAAATGTATATAATCTATAATATAAGTTCTTATCATAAAATATATGTCATTAAAGTCAGTAAATTAAGGCACTTAATGCAATTTAAATTTAGGATAATTTGTAAAAAAATACATAAATGATTAATTGGCGGAACCGAGTAAAAACTAAATTACATAAATTAGTTTTTGAAGTACTCAAATAAATCTAGACGTTATTATTGAGAACTTGTGAAATATTATTATAATAATTGTTTTAGATGGTGAATCAATTTTGATGTGATTAATACAATTTTTCTATGTGGTCACTGATATTAACATAATGTCAAAGAAATAACATTGTCATAATACGTAGTGGGACAAAAACATTTAATTTAATCTCACCAAATCATGGTAGATGTTTTATGGGTGCTTCTGAAAATGAATTTAATGAATAGAATAATTTTTGAATTAATTAAAGATGTACTCTCAGTTTGTTAAAAAATGTGGTAGTGTTCATTCAGAACAAATTGAATTTCTAAACAATAAATATTTTTTTGTTTTTTGTTATTAAATTTCATTCAAAATGTTGTAGTTTCTGTGAGATTAAAACCTTTCCTACTGGAAAATATATTTAACACCAACAAAGAAAAGAAGTAGTCAAATAAATGTAGACGCTTTTATTGAAATCTTGGAAATCTTATTTTAATAATTGTTTTTTGTTTCTTATCCCCTCTTGGTAGACATCTAAACCAAGCCCTTGAACTCATATTATGGCACCTCAGTTAAACCCGAACCACTACAAACATTCATAGCACTGCTTGAACCCGAAACTGGATTCGCTCGGCTATTCAAGCCCATAATTGTTTTAGATGGTAACAAATGTGATTAATAAGAATATTCTATAATTTTTAACTAATATGCAAGAAATAAAATTGTCTTAACACATAGTGAGACATTTAATTTATTCTTGCCAAAGCATGGTATACGGTTGTTGAAAAATGTGGTATTAGCACATTTGTTGAAACATCTTCATCCAGAAGAAATTGAAATTCTAAACAATAAATATCTTTTGTGGATTTCAGGTTATTAAATTTCAATCAACATGTTATAGTTTCTGTGAGATTGAAACCTATCCTACCGGAAAATTTCTATTTAACCACAACAACAACAAAGAAAAAGAAGATGTAAATTTTTTTTCACACAATTCGAATGATTACTCAAGAAATTAAATTTGAAAAAGCAGAAAACCTCCTTTAGAATTACCTATTCTATTACATATAACAGAACATGAATAAATAAGTTAAAGAATAAAGATGGTACCTTTCAATCTCTTATATTTATATCTTCATGAATATTTATTAGATTGCTTATATTTTCCCATCCTTTGAGGACCCTTTTAATTTGGAATCTGGGTCACAAATTTCAAAACCGCACTCGGGCGTCAGTAACAGGGTTGCTGTTGTTCCGACGCCATGCATTTTTAAAATAATTTCAGTCAGAGAGCTTTATTCGGATTTTCTCTCTCCTGGGGGGTGCTAAAACATTTTCGGGGGGGGATAGGAAATACAAACTCTCGTTCTGAATTTTATGAGTACTTTAACTGCGAACCGCAGACCCTGTAGCCGCAATTTCCGGGTCGTTTCTATTAAATCCTCACCAGAGGAAAATGAATGCTGACGGTTCGAGTCAGACACCCCAACATTTTGAAAATTGTTTATGTCTCCAAATGTAATTAGAGTTCTGAACGGTGAAATTAATTTTCCAGAATGCGTTTCATTATATTGAGTGCCTACTACAACGTGCATAGTAGTGAGTTTAACATAACTGAGTTATTAAGAATGCATTAAGAGCAGAATTTAGTTTCGCGTCGTAGTTAAAACTGGCAAAAAAAATTACGCATTTATTAGCACGTACGAGTTTTAATCCACTTTTAAACATTAAGCCCGGATAAGTGAAACTTTCTCCCAATGTAAACAAAAGAAAAGCATTTAGATAACTTTAATCTCGTCAGTATCTGGGCTCTAAAAATCCATAAGTTGAGAAGTCTTTATTGTGTCTTAAGTCGTGTGGACGGATGGTTTGAACCGCAAGATGGGAGTGTGCGTTCAAAGAACACAGCGCAAACATTCAATCATTTCCCGACTTTTTAAAACTGTGACAGATTTAATGTCATTGTAATGAAATGCAAAAGTTATTATTTTTATAATAAATCCATTTTTTAATAAATATATATATATATACATAAGGATTCCTATAAACTTAATTTCTTGAACTATAAACTTAATCACTACTCTATACTTAACTTTGATTTAGTTTGGTTTGTCGCTCTACTCTCATATATTGCACACTTTGGATTAATTAGACTGGGACCTACAGTTTAAAATGGATTCCGAATCACTCACAAACATCCATGCCATCGCCAACATTTGAACTAAAGGCCAGAGCTCTAGACACTCGGCTAATCAGGCCCATACTGTTTTAGATGGTAACTCAATCTTGGTGTGATTAATAAGATTTTTCTGATATTAACATAATATCTAAGAAATGAAATTGTCTTACTACATAGTGAGACATTTAATTTAATCTTATTAAGTATGGTATATGTTATGAATAACTATCACTGCTTATAAATGAATAACTATCACTGGAAATGATCTATTCGCAATTTGCTGAAAAAAGTATCTTCCAGAACAAATTGAAATTCTAAACAATAAATATTATTTTGTGGATTTTAGGCTATTAAATTTCAATCAACATGCTAGTTTGGGTGGTTTGTCGCTCTACGGTCATCTTGTGCACACGTTAGGCTAAACAGACAGGAACCTACAGTTTAAAGGCGATTACGAACCACTACAAACATCCTTGGCACCACCGGGACTCGATCCCGAAACCTGTGGTACCGAGCGCTAGAGCGCTAGCCACTCGGCCATTCAGGCCCCATCAGCATGTTAGAGTTTCTGAGAGATTGAAACCTATCCTAGCGGAAAATTTCTATTTAAGAACAACAACAACAAAGAAAAAGAAGATTTAAATAATTTTTTCACACAATTCGAATGATTACTCAAGAAATTAAATTTGAAAAAGCAAAAAACCCTTTAGCATTACCTATTCTGTTACATATTCAGCAGAACATGAATAAATAAGTCAAAAATAAGAACGCCATTCTCTTTAAAACCTTTGTGCAGCGCTGTATTTATATCTTCATGAATATTTATTAGATTGCTGATATTTTCCCATCCTTTGCGGTCGCTTTTAATTTGGGAATCTGGGTCACAAATTTCAAAAACCTCATTCGGGCGTCAGTAACAGGGTTTTCTGCTGTTCCAATGTCATGCATTTTTAAAATAATTTCAGTCAGAGAGCTTTATGAGGATTTTTCTGTCACCTGGGGGGTGCTAAAACATTTCTGGGGGGGTAAGAAAATACAAACAAACGAGATACGTCTCTTGTTTCGAATTTTATGAGTACTTTAACTGCGAACCGCGCACCCCGCAATTTCCCGGGTCGTTTCTATTAAATCCTCACCAGAGGAAATAGAATGCTGAGGATTCGAGTCAGACACACCGACATTTTGAAAACTGTTTATGTCTCCAAATGTAATTAGAGTTCTGGGCGGAGAAATTAATTTGCCAGAATGCGTTTCATTATTTTGAGTGCCTAATACAACGAGCACAGTAGTGCAGTAGCATAACTGAGTTATTAAGAATGCGTTAAGAGCAGAATTTAGTTTCGCATCGTAGTTAAAACTCGCAAATAAAATTACGCGCTTATTAGAATGTACGAATTTAAATCCACTTTTAAACATTAAGCCCGGATAAGTGAAAGTTTTCAACCAATGTAAACAGAAGAAAAGCATTTAGTTAACATTAATCTCATCTGTATCTATTCCGGGAGGAAGAGGCTCGATAAATCCATAAGCTGGGAAGTCTTTATTGGGTCATGAGTCGGGTGTCTGGATGGTTTGAACCACCACATAGGGTTGTTCGGAAAGGAAATAGGAAATTTGAATCTAACTTCATTTAGAGCTAACAAGAAAACTTGTTTTCTTTTTAACTTTGCTTCTGACAAATAAGATTATTTTTTTATATAGCCAGAAAATTCAAATTTTAGATAAGGTATACAAACGTTCACTAGTACAATATTATGTGCAATGGTAAGAGTAATATATTTTAAGGGTCAACAAATATGTAATGTCTTTTTGCATGTCGTAGGATGCTCCACACCCTTAAAAGACCTGTAAGTTTTTTTTCTTCTCTTGCGACCATTTCCTTGAATCTTCTAAACAAGCATAATATATTTGGGTGGCTGCCAAACCTTTTGTTGCTCTCAAATCTTTACCCCCGTAAGTGTATAAAGTAAAACAAAGTTCACTGTATACAAAGTATCTGTAAACAAAGTACTCTTTTCTCGCAAATGCTGTTACATTCCATTGGTGTTTCTTGATAGTAAATAAGTCACAAATGTAACAAAAGCTATCAGGACTGTTAAGTTGAACAACTCGTTATTTCATTGAGCTGAAATCCAACGAAAAGAAACATCCACGAGGGAAAGTGAAGAATGGAGAAGATGACTTGAACAAGTCTAGACTTGTCAGGAAAATGTATCTGTTTTTACGATCAGGTTATTCGTAGCCATCCAGGTCCGAAACCCTGGACTTAAAACTACTTAAATAATATTAAAAATCCATCATTCATTGGAAATTGTTTAAAGAAAATACCAAGGTTCCAAACAACATAAATAATGTAAAGCTTTCTTGCTTTGTTTATTATTTTTTGCTTTGCTTTGTTTTTTGATAAGGCAAAGATTTTTTACAAGATATTTTTTTCGACAAAACGGTACGTTCTATGATGATTTAAGGGACATTTTAGGATTCAGAGACCAAATTATAAGAAAAAAATTTCCTGATTGGTCTGTGCAATAATTGTGCGGATATTTGGGAATTAATTCTGTACAATTAAAATAAATAGTTTCATGTCTTTAGAAAGATATTTCACAAAACAATATGAAAACAACTTTACATTGCAACACCTGTTAAACCTCCCTTATTATACAAATTTCTAATAGCCTAGTTGTATACCTAATTTCAAAAGCTTACTACAATTTACAAATTGGACATTTCGCTTTGAATTACCAGAATAGCATACAATACTTATAAAAATCTCGTTGAAACAACGATAGCATTCAAAACGATTCATTCAAAAGCAATCTTACTCGAATAAATCAACTCTTCCTGGCATGGGTACTTCATAGCCTCATTCAAAGAGTTAATATTTTGGGGATGTATCAAGTAATGGAAGATACTGATAATACTCATTTATTGCATAACTACTCGGGCAAGTTTTGAATTTTTCATTAATGAAAGATACTGAGGAAATTCACTTATTGAATCGCTAGTCAGTCTAGCTTTGCATTTTCCAATAATAGATAGTACTGGGCCTGATGGCTGTATGACTAGCGCTCTGGCACTCCGGGACCACAGGTTTTGGGTTCGTGTCCCAGCGGTGCAATGGATGTTTGTACAGGTTCGGAATCCATTTTAAGCCCTAGGTACAGTCTCATACGACCGTAGAGCGTCACAGAGTCCGGTACTCCAACGGTAAAAATAAACAGCATAACAAATTTAGCAATCGTTGTGCAACAGTACTAAAACATAACAACCTTACAGTATAGCTTCCAGCAGACTTTTTTGGATGAAATCTCTCTTTAGTGTCATCATTTTTTCTCACCAAGATTAGCCGATGGTTGCAGTAGAGGAAAACACCTGCTCGGAATTCAGATAAATCAGCACGTGCGCGCGTGATTTGGCAAGCACAGCACGCGGCCCCGTTGAGTGAGAACTGTGCCAGATAGAGTTGATGGATTGTGATAACCGCCTGGCATTCTGAAAGGTAAAGTGACACGAGCACCTTAAGTACAATTTATGGTCCGAAGGCACGAATTAATGTTTATATTTATGAAAGGTTTTAGCTCTTTCAAACCACTTTCAATTCCCCAGGGGTACTTCTAACCAGTACAATATCAAATATTTAAAAACATGCTAGGAACAGAATATTAATGAAGATAATGTAGCCCCCTTACGTAATCTCTATTTGTTTAATGTCATAAAAATTTGAATAAAAATTTTAAAAAGGGATTTTATAAAGGACAAACGGTAAATTTAGTAGAATTTATTATAGTTAGGAAATAAATATTTTTCTTAATATTTATGTTGCAATTCTCACGGCATTAATTTCACCATCATATACGATTTTTTTCTAAATTTTGAATTTTTCATCAAATTTGTGTTTGAAATAATGTTATTTTTGTAATGCAGCTGGCAATAGAGACAGTTAATACGTCATAAGCAAGGTATGCTCCGCTGTTACTCATTTAGTACTACTGAGGGAGCACGTGTATCTTGAATATAGGCTACGGAAGGGAGTAACACTAGTCCCACAATGTTCTAAGATTCTATTAGACCGGGACTACGGTTTAAAGTGAATTCCGATCCACTGAATACATCAATATCATCCAAGTAGCTAGCGCTGTGTACCACAGGTCTAGGATTCGAGACTTGTGGTACCTAGCGCTAGCCACTGGATTTGAAATAATATAATTCAATACGATTTTATAATGCATTGAACAAAGGGCACGTTGAATTTAAGCTTAAATAATAATTTCTTCAGTAACGAACTTTTCTTTTACTTATAGTTTTTTTAATACAATTCTTACACACATAAAGAGTATAATTGCGTTTTGTAATTCGCGTAACCTAAATATATATCGCTGTATTCTTTAAGAATATGTATTCTTCATTTAAAATTTTGTCCAAATTAATAAATGTAATATAAAATGTAGATATTATTATATTCATTGTAATATTTATATCATTATATGTCCGACTCGTGCTCAGTGGCTACGTTTGCCGCTGGTAAGCATTAGGGATGAGGTGTAATCCTGAAGTGGTTTTATTCTAGAATCTATTTAAAAAAGGAGAAGACTCGATGGCATTTGCAATATTCAGTATTTTGCCTCGTTAGTCAGAATGCTGTAATGACTGGTGAAGCATTAACATGCGTAGGAGTTATGAACATGAGTTATTGCCAAAACGCCTACAGAAGTTTATAGCGTGCTTTTGTTGCCGAGCAACTGTTGACGTCAGGCTCCATGCGGTTTGACAGATTCCCCAGTAGAATCTGTGGAGGGGTCTCAATTTAGGTGTGGACCAGAGAGAGAGAGAGAAAGTCAGACGCGTTCCTATTACAGTATGCCGGCTGTGCCATGGCTCCATTGAGAATGTATTTTTTGTAAATAATGTACATACATCATTTATGTTGTACAATAAGTTTTATGTTTAAAATACTAACCTGTTGTTGGATATTTGGTTTATGACAGACATTATACTACTACTACTGCACCACATTAACTGTTCCTATAGCTGAGTTGACCCTTTACAGTTTGGGAATGATGTGGGTGAGAGAAATCTGATTGGTCTCTGTGACTCTCTACGGTCATATTACGAAACGAAAAGTGTTTCCTTTTACGTAGTAGGGTTGTAGCCTTACCCCCAATGCTTTACAGTCATATTAGACCAGGACATACAGGTGTAAAGTGGATTCCGAACCACTACAAACATCAATGGCACC
The DNA here is from genome assembly GCA_021605095.1 of Caerostris extrusa. NCBI lineage: Eukaryota > Metazoa > Arthropoda > Arachnida > Araneae > Araneidae > Caerostris > Caerostris extrusa. The sequence continues at coordinate 122,802 of BPLR01012326.1, read as the reverse complement.
AACCGGATTTGAACCCGAAACCTGTGGTAACGAGCGACAGAATGCTAGTCACTCGGCCATTCAGGCCCCAATGACACTACACTACCTGGTCGGAGTTAACACGGTTTCCTCTCATACAATACGCAAATGCGGGCTGGTTCCCTCTAAAAGCTTTTCCGAAAGGCGCTGCCATACACTCTTCAGCTACAAAGAGCCAAGTCCGACTTCTACCTACTGTGCTCCATCACAACAGAGGCTGCGCTCCTTCCCTTCCGTCCATGAGTAGATGGTCATGGGATGTCCCTCCCGCACTGCAGGACACTGAGGATTAGTCATAACAGCACACACCTATCATTATAATACCACGACAATTTTCATTTCAAACGTCAAAATATAATATAAAAATAACAAAATACATAAAAATTAAATTTTGTAAAAAAAAAAAAATATTTCATTCATCTTAACAGCGCAGATTATTTTAAATTTATAACATATGAAAATAAAATACTTTTAAGTTACAAAATACTTTATTCGATGAACAAGGAGATCCAATTATCCCCAAAACTATTAGTTTAATTTTTTTTTAAAAATGTAACAATACTTTATCAAAAAGAAATTAATCTCGCTAATTTTATAAAAAGTATTTTAAAATACGTGTTGCAATATAATTCAGCCAGAATTTTACATTTTTATGAACTAAAATAATGATGACAGAGGTTTTTTTTTTTTTTTTTTTTTGCAGAAGAAAAAAATCACTTTTCGTACAGGAAGATTGTTTAACAAACATCCTCTGGCTGGAAAATAATTACTTTTTAAAAAAAAAAAATAAATGAAGAAAAATGTCGGGATGTTTACAAAAATTTGCTTTAAAAGTTAATGCTATATAATTGGTTATTTAATATCAAACAGGAAATCTAATGACAAATTAAATAACATTTTTAGTGCATTAGGAAACTGATAGCTAAGTTGAAAATAAAAAGTTGACTTCTTTAAAATTTTATAACAATTCCTTTTTGTCTGTGTTTGTGTGTGTTATTATTTTGTTCCTTCTCATAGTATATCAATTTTCTTTTTGGTATCTTTGATGTTTATGATAATAATTTTTAAAAGTAGGTATTAATTTGTATGATCGCCGAGTGACTAGAACTCTGGCACTCAGTGCCACGGGTTTCGAGTTCAAATCCCGTACGTGCCATAGTGATTTTATTTGTGATTTATGAAAAAAATGATATAACGTGAATGTGTTTTAAATGTATCACCTTGTAGACTAAACACAGTGTAGCATTTTTCTCACGAGAAGAGTTTAAACTTTTCATTCCCCGGAGAAAGCAATGTATATTGTTTGACAAGTATAAAATATCAATCCATCACTCAATTTAACAGCAGGCAAGTAGCGTTGTGGGTAATTCTATTACATGCAATTAGTGTTTTGTACTAATGAGAACAAACTGTTACTTAAATCGGATAGCAGATATTTGGTGTCATGTATAATGAGACTCAGGAAATTATGGAATGTCTGTGCGACCTCCACAGGTCGAAACAATTACATATTCAATATGAACTATACCACGAGTTGTTCCATCGTGATGAGCGACAGACCATGAGCCGTGAAATGTCTATTCCAATGAGAAGTGAGGGTAGCTGACTCCGCTCTTGACGGATTGTCTTAAAAATTATTATTATTTTTTTTTTTTTTGGTAAAGAAGAAAGAGAGTTCTGAAACGAGTTTACCAGAAGTGTTGTTTTTCTCTTTTCTCTGAAGTAACTTAATAGGCCATACATTCTGCCTGTTTCCAAAGTGAGTCCATTGTGTAAAACTGAAATTTAACTATAATATATTCATAACTGATTAATCCTGAATTTTAGCCATTTTTTTTTGTTCGGTTCAAGGTAGAATGGTTGTATTTATGTTTATTTATTTAACACTGTAACTTGTTTATTTAACACTGTGGTATTTTAAACATAATTCTTTGTAAACATCGGCTTTAAATTTTTAATTACAAATTTGCTTCAATTCATAAATTTTCTTTTCAAAAAAATCATATTAGAATAACTGTGCAAATTATTTAGCATTTCAGGCAGACTAAAATCTATTCAAACTTCTATTGTAAATATGCAAAAAATTAATTGTAACACACTAGAATTAATTAAAAATGGCTCATTTCTAGAAAAATAAAGAACATTTTAAAAATGTAATAATGCATCTCTAGAAATATCGTAATAGTTTTAAGTAGATTAAATTATGGCTAGTTTTAGCATGTTATAATTTATTGCATGATTCACCAAAATAGAATTATTTTTATGTTCGTTTCTTTTTAATTATTTGTGATGCCTAGTGCCATTAGTCATTACATTTTTGCTCTAAAACAATTAAAATTAGTTTCCTTTTAATTGAATAGCCGAACAATTTTAATGGCTTTTGTAATTTATTAGGTAATCTGCATAAAAGCATAACAATTTAATCTTATATTCTAACTATGCATTTGCTCTGAATCTTTTGGGAATTGTTAATTTATGCAAAGTCATCTTTAACTTTTTAATTTTAATAGCATTTATTTATTAGTTCTAATTTTATAAGTTTTAATTATTTAAAAGCATTTTTTGTGTACGTACATATATGTACTACTTTCATTCTATACATTTCGCTGCAACATGCGTTAAATCAATTAAGGTTACAATATCTTAATAAACTGTTTCAATTTCTTTTCATTAAAACACAAGTAACATTCTTGGATAATGAATTATTTCTATTTCGTTTTGTCAGACTTTTATTTTGTTGTGACTTAAAAATATATTCCTAGTAATAATTAGCGCTTTTCAAGACATTTACTGTTGTTTTCATTTGAATTAATATTGAATACTATACTAAATAGAATACCATATTAATATAGTATTCATAATCTCCAATTATATGAATATTAGACCGTTCGAATTAATATAATTATATTTGATATTTGATTACACAATTTTTTAAAATTACACAATTAATTTTAAAATATAACACTGCTAATATTATAAAAAATTTTATTATATAAACTTTTTGATCAAATCATGAAAAATATACTAAATAAACAAGATATAGACTGGTCAATCGTTAGGCCTGAATGCGTCTGGCGCTTCGGTACCACAGGTTTCAGGTTCGAGTCCCGGTGGTGCCATGGATGTTTGTAATGGTTCAGTATCCACTTTAAGCCGTAGATCCATGAATCCATACGGGTTCATGGGCTTGGTCTAGATTAGATACCTACCAAGTGGGATGAGTAACAACAACAACAATCCCAATTAACCTTGTTTACTTCTTTGTGAACTAACTTTTTCATTATAAAAAATATTTATTATATAGAATTTGTAATTTTTTGATCAATTAAATCATGATAAAATATGCTAAATAAATAAGATATACTATAACAAAATTAAATGTAATGATACAAAAATAATAATAAACACTAAACCAAAAATTGTTAAAGTGGTTTACAACAATAGTTAGGTCGATTGAGGGTCGTAAATACTAGTTTAATTTACAAATCCTTTTCATGGGCCTGATGGTGGTGTTACCAGTGCTATGGCGATGGTGGGACAGGTTTTAGGTTCGAGTCCCGTCGGACCATGGATGTTTGTAGTGATTCGAATCCACTTTGCCGAGATCCCATTCTACTAAGACTGTAGAGTATTGGGTTCTCTTGTGCTAACAACCTACTGCTATAGAGTAGTGTGACAGCCCTACCCGTAAAAAGTCAGCATCACGCAGCCAAGTCAGACTTCTACCTATGGGTGCTCTATTACACAGAAGCCCTCTCTATTTCAACAGGTTTGTGAACTTGATGTAGATGTTTGTATCAAGTGGTATGAGAAGCATCCTCTCCGATTTACTGATTTATAAAGAATATCCGTATAAAACTTTCGGCTTAACACAGTTCTACGTAAGCCTTTTATCTTCGCGTCTTCTCCCTATTAAGGGAAATATTTTCTCTTTATCACATTTCATTGAAACATTGCTCAATTTCTAACTCAAAAACTTAACAATTAAATAATAATAGCTGTTTTAACTGAAAATAAATGAATCAAACTATGAATCAATCTATTTTTGCCACAAAACCGGTTAAAAAAAACCGGTGGCCACCGGTTGGCCCGGTTTTATGCCACAAAACCGGTTGGCATAATTACTTTAATTATCACTAAAAGTCCTGATAATAACCAGCGAAGCAATTAGTCAACAATTGCATTTCCATAATAATGGGAATGTGTAATTCACGTGTCAGCATGTCCTGTTATGTTGGCGAAACCACTGGAGGACCCATTGCTATGACACGTGAAGTGAAATTCCCAGACACACCACAGACAGATACAGACAGCAGGAATTCGTGTGATGAATAGTTAGTACCTGATGATAATAGTACATCCTGCACCAGGGAAAGAACCTAATTTGGGGTCTTATCTCTTCACAGATTTCAACAATTTTTACTTTTTCTCATCGTAAAGTTATCATTTTAATTTATATCCTATAATGAGTTTATTATAGATAAACATTTTACGGGCAGTCAAGTACGAAAATTAAGATAAAGTGCTTTTAGTAAATGCAACTTTGGTAACAAGTGAGAGTATCTAGTTCTTACTGTTTTATTAATTATTTTTTAATTCAATTTACTCAATTATTTACTCATATATATTTTGTGCTTATATACAAATAATTAATATATTTTCTTGCTGTAACATTTCATTTAAAATCTGTGTTTTAAACTAAATGTATATTTGAATTTATTAATATAATTTTAATAACATGTACAAACAATTGATATAAAAATAAGGTATGGATTAAATTTAAAACTATAATAAATTTAAATTACCATTTATACTTTTTATAATTTCTAAAAATGACAATGACACTATAATACTTCAATTTATGTTCACTAATTATTTTAAATATTACAACAGAAGGTGTTGTGTTGTGTTAAATACGATGCTTCCAAGATTCTTTTTCCATGATTGCGGCTTATCATATTTAGTATGTACGTAAATTTGCTCCTGATGACTTCGCTTTTAACAAAATTAAATAATTTGCTTTTTTTTTCTAATGTATTTAATACTGATTTACAGAAGGCAGTAACTCGACAAAACTAATTTAATATATTTTTTTCTTAACATAGACTATTTAATTTTATTTTTTTAGAAATTATATGTCTTTACTTTTTGCTATTATAGTATATCAAAAATTTATTGTAATATATTTTTTGCAAAGATGAATATATAAAGGAATGAAGAAGCTATATGATGCAAGAAATATTCCAGTATAAAAACTGCGAATTATATTTTCCAAATAATCTGACTTGCTACTATACTATAAGTGTAGTTCTGTCAGTAAAGTTTACCATTCAAATTTCACGGGTGCTTTATTTCAATTTATTAGCTATTCATTCTATCAGGTACGTGACAAGCTATTCAGTTCTAAGATTATTGATATTTTGAGCAGGTTATTTTCATTAATTTTCCAGCATTTATTATCTAAATAATAAAAATCAGTTTTTGTAAATGTCTTCTGTAAAATTGTTCAAATCTCAGAATCGTGAAATCTGTTTAATTAACTGATTTTAAAGACTTTTTGCTTGGTGAATGACGTAGTTGAAAAGCAACGCAAAAATTGAACTCATCTAAATATGCCTTTACTTACCTTTGAATTGAATAATAAGAATGATAAGATTATAAGATTACAGAATTCTAAGATTTCTTTTGAAAAATCTCTTCAATAGCGATTTTTAATCCGATACGTGGGTGAGCATCTTTTTATTCCTCTGGTGGTGTCCATTGTGGTCACTGCTTTCAGAATCTATGAAAAGCAACGCAAAATTTGAACTTATCTACATACGCCTTTACTTACCTTTGAAGTGAACTGAATTTCAATTAAAACTCACGACAGAATTAAACAAGAATATATCAAGTTTGAGTTGAACTCGCTGTTGTGTTGTACAAATATCGTTCTGATTTTTAAAATGCACGTTAGATGATAGTCCGCATTATTGAAACGTGATCCGAATGTTTCGAATTTGAATTTATGAATATATGAATCAGGGTTCAAATGAACACGAATTTGTGAAACACCATAAAGCAATCTAATAAATATTCGTGAAACAAATCATGCACTGGCAAACTGGAAAACTCGCTAGATATCTCTTTTCTTAGAAATGCAAACTCTTGAGACCTTGGAGAATGGGAAGTTGAATACACACTTTCAGAACTCCAGTTGCTTGGGAACTACTTTCTGGTACTTTTGTTGGGCAGGAGCTTAATTACTCCTGGGCTCAACAGAAAACCGTTTGTGTGTGAGTCACTTCACTTCGCTTTATCCCGGACGATATTAATTAACCTGAGAGATGCCAGCTGGCCGTTTTGTGCTTTTGGGGAGGGGGTTGTAGGGATGTTTGAAATGCGTTTCTGTTCTCACCTTTGCACGATGAAGTGGTTTCCAGATGGGTTGAAGACAAGGGGGAGAGGAAAATCGTTTCGCCTTGTGTCGCCTTTTGCATTGTTGGTGGTGCTTTTGCTTTTAGGGACGACGTTGACTTTTTAGGGATTGTGGCCATCTTTCGTGATTAATTTTGTCTCCAGGCAAAACATTTTGCTTCCGTTTGCAAAATAAATGTGTGGAACATTCTTAGATTCTGAAACGTTTTACGATGTGTTATCTGCTTGCTAGCGACTAGTTGTGTCAGGATGTGAGACCAATTATTTTCTTTATATTAATTTATTATATTAAAAATATTAACATGGGCCTGAATGGCCGAGTGGCTAGCTCTGGCGTTTGGTACCACAGGTTTCGCGTTCACGCCCCGACGGTGCCATGGGTGTTTGTAGTGGTTCAGAATTCACTTTAAACCGTAGGTCCCGGTCTAATAGGATCGTAGAGTGTTGCGGGGTATTGTTATTCCACGTCCATAGCTTATATTCAAGCTCAATTCCTGGGTAATGCAAAGTGTGTAATGTCTGTTCAGCGCTTGCCTTACTGGGTCCAAGACAGCTGTCTAAGTATTTGCCAGCTTCATTAGAAAAAAAAAACAATATTAACATACACTCTATTAACAATACTACATACATATGGCACCCTGTGCCTCTTCTACAATAGCATTAATAGTTAAAAACCATGAACACATCACGTATGGTCCCTGACCGTGTATATCGCTCAGACGCTCCTAGCGTTCAGCTCGTCGTCTCAAAATCTAACCGCATGTACTTACAAGTTCATACAGTTATGGTACCAGTTACTGCTCAAAGTGGCGACCTCTCGTGTGTATTTCATTACAGTTAAACCTTACAGATGTTTGAAATTTAAATTAAATATGGGCAGATATGTTAATTTTTTTCCATTAATAGCTAAAATGTATGATTTTTTATAATTTATTTATTCCAAGTTACATTGAAAAAAATATAAGATTTTTTTTTTTTTTCAACTTTTAGGGTCGTCGTTGGCTTTTTTGGGATTGTGTCAATTGAATTTTGTTTCCGATAAAAGTTTTTTCAAATAACCTCTTTTAAAATTGTATATAATTTACATTGCTATTAATTATTGAATGCAATTTAAAGAGTTTCCAATATATGTGTGTACATATTTATTTTAATAATCCTCTAAACCAGGGGTGGCCAACCCGCGGTCCGCCTTGAACATTTTTCTGGCTCGTGAGATTTATCGCAATTTTAAAAATATATTTATTTTGTAATGGTCAAAAACAATCTATTAAAAAATACATTATGTATGCATCCCTATATTCAAAAATGAACTGTCGAAATTATGAGAAAAAATTAACTTTGATTTTAAAATAATATACTTGCGAATATATGACCTATTAGTGAATATTGTCTGTTTTATGTATGAGTTCCCAGAATGATTAAATCATATTCTGCGAATTCTTCGTGCGCGCATCTTGGAACATCTAATACGAGTATAACAGGCTGCAATATGAATATAAAAAGTCTATAAATCTAATATTGGGATATATAATTTTATATGCGCCCGAGGAGTTATAATGCATTTCCAAAGTGGCACACAAGTTCATTTGGGTTGGCCACCCCTGTTCTAAACAGTTAGAATTTTTTTTATTTTGCTTTATATTTCTTGCAGCAAAATTTATTATGCCTTTTATTAATGAAAGATACGTAAAAACAATTTGTTTTTGTATATGAATATTACCATCAGTATTTTGATATAAAAATGTAGCTCAGATTCATAAGATATCCACTGCTTTCAGAATCTTTGAGACTCGATAGTGATTGTTGTTGTTAATTACATCGATGAATGGGTCGTATTGACCATTTCCCTGCGAGAGCCCAGTGTGCTGCACTACGAACGCTCATTCAGCACTACCGAAGGGGCACGTGTAGCTTGAAGATATGTTATTATCTAACAACCAAACACGAGTAACACACAGTGATCTAACATGAGTAACACAACCCTGTACAGTCAAATGAGACTGAGAACGGTTTTTAAAGTGGATTCCGAACACATACAAACATCCATGGCACCACCGGAACACGAACCCGAGACCTGTGGCGCTGAGAGCAGAGCACTAGTCGCCCTGCCATCTCCGACAAGACAATCCGGCTGCTTGGTGGGAGAACACCTCGTGTCCTCCCGTACAACAGTGCAAATGAGGAGCAGTTACCCTAAAAGTCCTCCTTTCACTCATCACCCAGAAACGAAACACGAGGCCCACAGATATTCAGTAAACAACAAACAGCAAAGTAAACAATTTTAATTAAAATTTACAATATCTTTAAATTTGATTTTTCTTATTCTTCCTTAATTTGAGATAAAAAAAAAAAAAATTATTCCATCAATTCACTATTCATTATTAAACAAATTTTCTTGTTCTTGTTGCAATTTTTGATATCCAAGTACTTCTACTCACCAAATACAGACATCTTATTTCAGTCTGTATTGATTTCCCACATTTCTGCTCAGAATAAAATACCAGTATTCTGATTACTAGTACTTTCGTATGTTAGAATCGGAGAAAAAATATTCCATGAACATTTGAAAACGAAAATCGGCAAATGTTGCGTGAAATATATAGTTTGGAATTGGAAAGCAAATACCTTTTCTTCTTCTTCTTATGTGCGCTGGTGTTTCGACAAGTGCACATTGGAACAATATCGATTCCAATTTCTGTAATCGCGTTATTGTATTTTTGTTTCCAGGTTTTCAATTGAATGGCTTCTTTGACTTTATTTCATGGTAGTTCGATTTTTAAAACTTCCCTTTGACAATGCCTTTTTTTATTTAGAATATTCAAAGCAGCTGTTCTTTGCTTAGTCAGCAAATACATATAAATATTTAAATTTCAATTGTTCAGGGAGAAGGCTACAACTTTTAAATGCGAAATTTTATGCACATTTTTGTCTCGTGCATTGTAGCATTCTGTTCCACAAAACTAATTTAAATCAATAATGTTTTTGTTTGTCTCAGGGATTTTTAAATGTTATACATAGAGTTATAAAATATCAATTCAAAAACAGTTAAGCGTCTCAGTGAATTTTCAGATTGCTAAATCCATACACCTAGAGCAAAATCAATGGAAAAGAATTTTTTAGGATGCAGATAGCATAGCGGTATTATAGTTGTTTCTTAGCGTGATTTTTCTGATTTTCTGGATGGTCTGTTTCCAATTCAATTTTGTATATCTTTACCTTTTTTAAGAGTTACTGAAACACTCAATTTTTTTTTTACTATTATTATTTAGGACAGCTTCATAATAATGAAAAAAACAGAAAAAATAAATACAAATAAGATAGAAACAAATGACATTAGTTAATCTATCAACTCAAGTATGGCAATCCAATAACGATTCCATAAACAAATAGAAGGCAGTGCAGCACAGTAAGCAAGGTGAGACATATTTATTTTGTCCCAGGTATCATGGAGTAGACAGAGAGGGTTTAATTAACAAGTTTAATTCTGTTAAGGTGCTTGCGGAGATAATAATGACCACAGAAAAACCGTAGCAATGCCACATACGATAATGGGACAAATCACCTGCGTTCACTGCAGAACTCTAAGAAACTCACAATGAGAGCCAGACTGAAGGCCTTGTTTGCAGATCATTTTTGCCTTATCAGAAGATGCCCGGAGTGCACCGCAAGGAGGTAGATCTGCGTTGCACTCCATCTTCTGAATAATAAATATATGTAAATGCAGTGTTTGTCGTTTTAGTTCTTAAAAAAAAATATTAACTACGTATAAGCAATGAAAAATTGATTTAAAAACTGTTAAATAATCTTTGTTAAAATAAAATATAGGGTTTATTTTTATGTAATGGTTTTCTCTAATGCATGAATAAATGTAATTAAATTAATTAATTAATTAATTAAATTTTTTTGTGTTGAGGGAGATCATATGGCGAGATCTAGTAAAAGAAAAAAATATTGTCAGCTTTTACATCACGAAACTTCTTTTTTAAAAACTTTTTTTAATATCTAAAAATTAGCCAGATAAATATATTTTCTTGAATTTCAAGTGCGAAAATACGTTTTGTGCAATTGCCAGGAAAAAATCAAAATAATTCATGAAATTACAATATACATTAGAAAATTATAATTAAAGTGTTAAGAAATATTAATTATTTCATAATTTCAATTATTTTTAAATATTTATTTTTAATTAAACTTATCTGACGTAATTTTACAATTTCATTTATTGTTCTGATAATTATGATTGTTTAATTTCAGTGATATTCCTCAATAATCATTGTAAATTCTATAAACTTTATATTTTTTGTTTTTCAACTGTCCTTCGTTAGCATTTTGCAAATACTGATTTTTAAAATGTACAGATATACATATTTTTTATAAGTATTTATAAAACTGATAAAAATATACGATTACACAAATATCATCTTACACAAATATTTCTTGCCATATGTCGTTCTAAAAATGGCAAAATTTAAATGTAGTACACTATAATATATGTATATGTTAAAACTAAGTTTGCTTTTGTTTTTCAAATGTTGTAATGATTACTTTTAATTAAACAAGAACGGCATCATGTTCCATGCTGTTATCTTTTGTGAAAATCTGAATATTTTTTTCTTGTAATAGTGACCTACTATATGAAGGTTTTAAATTATGAATGAGATATATTGATGTAAGAAGTACGAAAATGTGCATCCTTCTGCTAACATATCCTTTGAATCTGAAGTGTGCCTTAAGATCCATTATCACTTTTGGCATTGAATCGGGTTAGCATACTGCACATTCCATGAATTTAAACATCAATTCGTGTCTCTGAGTCATAAATTATCTTTTTAAGTTTATTATATCCTTGTCGCAGAGCAGAATTTAACTCGTCGGACGTAAAACGTTAATCACAATCCATCAACGTTATCTCCATCTGCTCGCCTAACTGGAGCACGTGCTTTGTTTATGGGCGCTAATGTACATATTTATGCGGCCTGCATTTATGCATTTTGATGCGATATGCATTCCGCGCACGCAAATGCACTTTTCAGCAACCACCCATACTCGGTGCTAAAAAAAATTCTGACACCAATGCATGCATGAAATCGGCGGATGATTACACAACACAATTTTCAGACACTAATTTTTGTCCAAGTGACGATTTTTTAGAAACACGGAAAAACTTTTGTTTGTGTTCTTTTTTTCTAGTGAGCCAATGTACCTTCTGAATTCGTTGTTGCATTCAAATGGCCGAATACGTTGATCTCAGCCAATGACAACAAGAGCAGTAGAGGTGCAGATTTCTCTCTCTCTTCAGGGTACGCCATAAAATGCACTTCAAAGCAACCACTCCTCACAGTGCTATAAATAAGGACAGCAATACATACATGAAATCAGCGGATGATTACACAACACAATTTTCTGTCACTACTTTTTTTTTTTCTATGTAACAATTTTTTTACATTCAAATTTTTTAATTCACAATCACACTGTCATACAGTAATTTAGAGTCAAATCCCAGTAAAATACCCCCTTGATCCAAATAAGAAGACATTTCCGCTTACAGATTTATAGTATCCTTTCCAACTTTCCATAGACATGGAAATATGGTTATGAAACCCATCAAGCTCTATGTTGTTTGTCTATAGAATGATATTCTATATTGTTTTTTTTTTTTGACTGAAACCAATTTCTGGTAGAACATTGCTTTTTAAAATAGTTGAAATGGAAAAGGATTACCTTTTTAGCATTGGATTCCTGCTAAAAACCGAACAGTAAAAATCGAAATCTTGGTTTCCTATTTTTTTGAACAGTCATTTTCCCGGCGTTCTGCAGGTGTAAGAATTTGGGGTGAACTCGAAGTGGAAAGTAGCTTGCAAAAGTGAAAGCAATCACACACGCAATGCTGTATTGCATATACAGAACCTTGTAATTGCATATACAATTAGTATGTACCCAATATAAATTACCGTAATGAAAACTGCAACAGATGACAAAAAGTCCAATTCGATCAACTCGCATTGATATAGTAATCCTTAACTGCATTTACAAGAAGACTATTTTCAAAATGGCTTAAGGCATACATATATAACATCATTTATTTTGCCAAACAAGGCACTCCAATTGTCGTAAAACAGACAACAATAGATGACTTAAATCCAGGTCGATCAGTCCAAACTAACATCATTATCCCAATAACACAATAATTTAATGCGCAATTGCTTCTGTAGAATGACGTAAACAAGCGCTTCGAGAAAAATCTTACTTTAAACTTTTTTTCCTGAAATTCAAATCGATAAATTTTGCATAAATAAATCAAAATGTTGAATAGAATTTGTAGTTTTGCATTATAAAAAAACTTAGTTAAAGTTATTTGGGGTGTGTGATTATCGCACAGGGTTTTCGGTAGTTCCTGCAAGTACTGCAATGCACATATCGAAAAGAAGACTGGCGAGACCGCTTCAACGTATTTAAGAATAGTGGAGGGTGTAGGAATTTCTCCCCTCCCCACTTTAAAAAAAAAAAAAGAAACGCCGCTTTTCGATAAATATAATAAAACATGGGCGGAGAAAAGTAAGCGAATGTTGGCGGCATGGGAACTCGGAAACATCAAGAATTAATGTTCCTCATTCTTTAACTGTCCAAAGTGGTATACTTATTCCGAAGATAAATGAAATTCTACTTTGTCTCAGAAAAATCTTTTACGGTATTCTTATAAAAAAAAAACTACACATAAAACGTTATTTCAAACTCTTGTTGAAGCAGACAAAAAGATTGTCGAGACACGTTGATTTGTGGGGAATCATTGATTTCTTTGAAGCGTTCTGCAAGTGTGTAGCAAGTTCAGCTGAAAAAGACCACCCTTTCCGGTAATTATACACTACTTCGATTTCGAAGCGAGCCTTCTTGTTGGAGAAAAACCCGAAAACGAAACACACCCGCTTTGCAATCAATACGTCCGATAGAAAAGATAATTAGATTTGTTAATGAATTGTCTGAAATTGGTTTTGATTTCGCTTGTTAATATAGTATAAATTTTCAAAACAAACTGCGGGGGAGAATTTTTATCCGTCTTTGCTGGTTTTGACAATGACCACGATTGCTATACACCGAGTAATGAATGGTTTTCAATTTTTAAAAACACTCATTTGTCGAAAATTTGTATCTCATATGCAACTCTCCTTAATTACTACTTATGAAACTGGAACTCGCAATTCTTGGCAAAAACAAAAAACATTTGCAATAACATTTTTGTGAAAAAAATAAATAAAACTTTCGGAATCATAACTTGTGCATTTAATTCGTTGTTATAATATTGATTTTTTTAATTTCATTTAAAAAAAAAGATAATATAATTATTGTTAGTTAAAGGTATAAGGTTCAATTAAGTATTATAATGGTAACGCTATGTCGTTTTTCTATGGATTTAATATTATCTCCAGCGCAAATAAGGTAGAAAAATATGAAAATAAGAAATACCGTAATTTTCTGTCTATATTCTGCAGCGTCGTAAAACAGCAGTAGTAATTTTCGCCTCCGTAAAATGAAATATCTCGCATAATCCAAGGGTCTCATCTTTGACGTTACCCTACACCAATCACATTCTATTTTTATAACTATGGCATAAAAACTTACAAACTTGTTTAGTTTTCAAAAGGCGGTTTTGAGGCCACAATTACAAGCAATTAGTCTTAATTCATGCTGTTTTCTAACTTGTGACGTCACTAGTATTATTACTACAGGAATCATACTAACAAGCACTTTATGTCAAACAACTGTCATATCAACGACTGATGTTTTGTATCCTCATTTAAAGTTCGATGATTACTATCGTCATTCCAACGTCAAATACTGATGTTTAACAGATATCTAAATTATTAATTTTTGTAAAAAATATATTTTCTTCTATTGTTCATAATTGAAGTATTACATTCTATTTGTAGAAATTTTGCTTTTTAAATACTTTACAGAACATTTTCATCCATTAAAGCCCAACTTTCGTGAAAATTATTTTATTTCCCATTGTTCATAATTGAAAAGTTCCTTTATTTTGTTTAAATTTTCTTTTTAAATTAATTTGGAGTCCTTTTCATCCACTAAAGCCATGACTTTTGTAAAAATTACATTTTCTTCCATTGTTTATATTTGTTCCTTTTTGTTTAGATTTTGTTCAATTCCTTCTGTTAATTCACACTCTCCCTATATATATCTTGTTCAAATTTTCAATCGTTAATAAACTACTTTTTTTATTCCTCCACACAAGTTCAAACACATTTTTTAACTTGTAATGGATGACACTTGATGTTAATTCATTCATTAAATTCAATTAATTAACTTTATTTTTTTTTAGACTTAAGTTGCATGTATCTACCAATAGATGTCGCCAGTTGTGAGAGGAAAAAACTTAAAAGTAGGAATTGACTTAAAATTTTTTTTTTTATATTACCTGTTTATTGTACATTTTGTAAATTTGTATTGTATATTTCTCTCCTATAAGATATTTAGCAGGACATAATTTAGGAATCAATACCGTCAGTGGCGAAGCGTGTAGATCGCTGGAAAAAAAATTTCTTTTTCAGATTCCTTTTTCATTCTGGGTTCTAGTCTGAGTCGAGGAGGGAACAAAATGTTAAATGAAAACATATGAATAAATGAGTGAGAGAGATGGAAAGAGTGTATGTGAGAGAGAGGATTTTTTTCTAGCTTAAAAAAAATGAATGAAAATTGTTTATACAGGACTTTCTGCAATATAGGGAAAAAAAAGTAGGAATTGACTTAAAATTTTTTATATATATTACTTATTGTTTAACACTGTTTAGGCTTTCTTCCTCAACTAAAGTTCAACTTTTGTAAAAATTACTTCTTTCATTGTTTATAATCCCATTTTCTATCATTGTCCATAACTGATTTTTCTTCCTTTTTATTTAGAAGATTTCTTCGTTGCTTTTTACATAAAAATTACGTAATTTCTTTTTATACAAAAAGAATTTTCGGATAACGACTTTAGTGTACTAACATTTATGAAACTTCGAAAAATCATATCCGCAGTTTTTATGTAAACGTATAATAATAATATAAGGTTTTTATCATAAAATCTATATCATTAATGGCAGGAAATTAAGGCACTAAATAAAATTTTAATTTAGGATAATTTGTAAAAAGTACATAAAAAATTAATTGAGGAACTGAGTAAAAACAAAATTACATAAATTAATTTTTGAAGTGGTCAAAGGCAGACGCTATTATTGAGAACTTGGAAATTTTATCATAATAATTGTTTTAGAAGGTAAATCAATTTTAATGTGATTAGTAAGATTTTTCTATGTGGTCACTGTTATTAACATAATATCTTAGAAATAACATTGCCATAATTCGTAGTGGGATAAAAACCTTTAATTTAATGTCACCAGATCATTGTAGAGGTTTTATGGATGCTTATGAGAAAGAATTTAATGAATAGAATAATATTTGAATAAATTAAAGATGTTGTCTCAGTTGGGGAAGAATATCGTAATATAGTACATGTTCAATCTGAACAAATTGAAATTCTAAACAATAAATAGTTTTTTGTGGATTTAATGTTATTAAATTTCAATCAACATGTTATAGTTTCTATGGGATTGAAACCTATTCTACTGGAAAATTTCTATTTAAGAACAACAAAGAAAAGAAGTAATAGTCAAATAAATGTAGATGCTATTATTGAGAAATTGGAAATCTTATTTTAATAACTGTTTTGTTGTTTCCTATCCCCTCTTGGTAAACATCTAGACCAAACCCTCGAACTCATATGAAGTCATGGTTAAAGGGAAAGGGGGGCAGCTTCTGTTGTAATGGAGCACCCGCAGGTTAAAGTCTGACTTGACTCCTTGACGCTATTACAGTCATATGAGTCCGGGACCTACGGCTTAAAGGGAATTCCGAACCACTACAAACTACCATGACACTACCGGGCCATGAGCCCAAAATCGAGCGCCAGAGCGCTAGACACTCGGCTATTCACGCCCATAATTATTTCAAATGGTAACTCAATCTTGATGTGATTATTAAGATTTTTCTATGTTAACGCTGATATTAACATAATATCTAAGAAATAAAATTGTCTTTAGAACATAGTGAGACATTTAATTTATTCTTGCTATAGCATGGGATACTGGTTGTTGAAAAATGTGGTATTACCACATTTGTTGAAAATCGCATTTTGTTAAAATATCTTCATTCGGAACAAATTGAATTTCTAAACAATGAATTTTTTCGTGTAATTAATTAGTGTTTTTTAAATGGGCCTGAATGGCAGAGATCTGGCGCTCGGTACCACAGGTTTCGGGTTCATGTCCCGGAGGTGCCATGGATGTTTGTAGTGGAATCCACTTTAAACAGTAGGTCCTGGTCTAACAGGATTGTAGGACGTTGCGGAAGTATTGTTACTCCGCGTCCGTAGTTTATCTTCAAGCTACACGCACTTCCTGGGTAGTGCTAAGTGAGTAACGTCTGTGCAGCGCTTATCTTAAGGCATCAAAGGCACAATTGTCTAATGTCTGCCAGCTGGCATTAGAACAAAAAATAATGTTATTAAATTTCAATCAACATGTTATACTTTCTGTGAGATTGAAACCTATCGTACCGGAAAATTTCTATTTAACAACAACAACAAAGTAAAAGAAGATAAAATAATTTTTTCACACAATTCGAATGATTACTCAATAAATTAAATTTGAAAAAGACAAACCCCTTTTAGCATTAACTATTCCATTACAAATAACAGAACATGAATACATAAGTCAAAGAATAAAGACGCCATTTTCTTCAAAACCTTTGTGCAGAGCTGTATTTATATCTTCATGAATATTTATTAGATTGCTTATATTTTCCCATCCTTTGCGGTCGCTTTTAATTTGGAATCCGGTCACAAATTTCAAAACCGCACTCGGGCGTCAGTAACTGTTGTTCCAACGCCATGCATTTTTAAAATAATTTCAGAGGGAGCTTTATAAGGATTTTTCTGTCACCTGGGGGGTGAGCGCTAAAACATTTAGGGGGAAAGGAAATTCAAAACAAACGAGATACGTCCCTCGTTTTGAATTTTATGAGTACTTTAACTGCGAACCGCGCACCCTGAAGCCGCAATTTCAGGAGTCGTTTCTATTAAATCCTCACCAGAGGAAATTGAATGCTGAGGGATTCGAGTCAGACACCCCAACATTTTGAAAATTGTTTATGTCTCCAAATGTAATTAGAGTTCTGGGCGGAGAAATTAATTTGCCAGAATGCGTTTCATTATTTTGAGTGCCTAATACAACGCGCACAGTAGTGCAGTAGCATAACTGAGTTATTAAGAATGCATTAAGAGCAGAATTTAGTTTCGCATCGTAGTTAAAAACTCGCAAATAAAATTACGCGCTTATTAGAATGTACGAATTTTAAATCCTCTTTTAAGCATTAAGCCAAGATTAATGAAAGTTTTCTCCAATGTAAACCAAAGAAAAGCATTTAGGAAAATCATTTAGAGAAGAAGCGCAATAAATCCATCAGCTGGAAGTCTTTATTGTGTCTTGTTGCGGTCGGATTGCCGGAGGGTTTGAACCACAAGAAGCCTGCTCAAAAACGTAATGCAAAAATTAATTCATTCATTCCCCGACATCTGAAAACTTTTACAACCTTAATCTCATTCTAATGTAATGCAGAAGATGTTATTTTTATAATAAATCCATTTTTACTTTATATATATACGTAGGATTCCTGCAAACTTATTAATTTCTTGAATTAAAAATTTAAGCAATACTCTATATATTATACTTTACTAGGAATATGATTTGAATCGGTTTGGTTCTACGGTCATTTTGTGCGCACTTTGGACTAATTAGACAGGGACCTACAGTTTAAAGTGGATTCCGAACCACTTACAAACATCTATGCCATCTCCAGGATTCAAACCTGAAGCATGTGATACTAAAGGCCATAGCGCTAGCAATGGACATCAGGAAATCATAGGTATTTGAAGACAACTTCTTTCAGAGCTAGCAAAAAGAAAAAACCTTTCTTTCAACTTTGGTTCTGACAAATGAGAGAATTTTTTACATAGTCACAGAAAACAAAGTTCAAATTTAAGTTAACTTTTACAAATTAATTCACGAGTACAATGTTATGTGCTATTGTAAGAGTAATGTATTTTAAGGTTCATTCAAATGTGCAAATGTTTTTGCATACAGTAGGATGCTCCATATCATTGAAAGACCAGCAAGTTTTTTTTTTTTCTTGCGAACATTTCTTTAAATCTTCTAACCAAGCATAATATATTTGGGTGGTGGCCAAATCTTTTTGTTGTTCTCAAAGTTTTTACTCCGAAATAACAAAGTATCTTCTCTCACAAATACTGTTACTTTCCATTGGTGTTTCTTGATAGTAAACACGTTACAAATGTAACAAAAGCTATCAGGACTGTTAAGTTGAACAACTCACCATTCCATTGAGCTCAAACCTTAACGAAAAGAAATATCCACGAGGTGAAAGAGAAGGAAGGAGAAAATGAGCTTTGCTTCTATGATCAGGTTATTCGTAGCCATCCAGGTCCGAAACCCTGGACTTAAAACCACTTAAATAATATTTAAAATCTATCATTCATTGAAATTGTTTAAAGAAAATACCAAGGTTCCAAACAACATAAATAAGGTAAAGGTTTCTAGCTTTGCTTATTATTTTTTTATTTGCTTTGTTTTTTGATAAGGCAAAGATTTTTTGCAAGATGCTTTTTTTTTTTTTTCGACGCAGCGATACGTCCTGTGATGACTGAATGGACATTTTAGGATTCAGAAACCAAATTTTGAAAAAAATATCCTGGTTGGTATGTGCAGTAATTGTGCTAATATTTGGGAATTAATTCTATGCAATTAAAATAAATAGTTTCATGTTTTTAGTTCGAAATTTTACAAAACAATATGCAAATAACTTTATATTACAAACCTGTTAAACCTCCCCTTATTTTACAAATTTTTGATCGGCTAGCCTAATTTCAAAAGCTTACTACAGTTTACAAATTAGACATTTCGCTTTGAATTACCAGAATAGCACATAATATATATCAAAATCTCGTTGAAACAACGATAGCTCAACGATTCATTCAAAAGCAATCATACTTGAATAAATCAACTTCTTCCTGACATGGAGACTCCATAACCTCAATCAAAGAGATATTATTTTGGGGGATGTATTAAGTAATGGAAGATACTGATAATACTCATTTACTGCATAACTACTGGGTCAAGTTTTGAATTTTTCATTAATGAAAGATACTGAGGAAACTCACTTATTGAATCTCTAGTCAGTCTAGCTTTGCATTTACCAATAATAGATAGTACTGGGCTCTAATGGCCGACTGACTAGCGCTCTGGCACTCGGACCCACAGGTTTAGGGTTCATGCCCCAGCGGTGCAATGGATGTTTGTACTGGTCCGGAATCCATTTTAAGCCCTAGGTCCCGCTCTCAAATGATCGTAGAGCGTCACAGAACCCGGTACCCCAACGGTAAAAATAAACCTTTGCATAAATGATGGGCTTAACAAATTCATCAATCGTTGTGCAATAACAGAAACATAATAACCAACAGCATAACGTCCAGTAGACTTTTGGATGAAATCTAGCATTTGTCTCATCATTTTTTTCTCGCCAAGATTAGCAGATGTTTCCAGTAGAGGAAAACACCTGCTCGGAATTCAGATTGCAGCAAACAGCTTCGTGATTGGCTGAAATTGCATAAATTAGCACGTGCGCGCGTGCTTTGGCAAGCACGGCACGTTGAGTGAGAACGTTGCCAGATAAAGTTGATGGATTGTGATAACCACCTAGGCATTTTGAAAGGAAAGTGACACGAGCACCTTAAGTACAATTTATTGTCCTAAGGCACGAATTAATGTTTATATTTATGGAAGGTTTAGCTCTTTCAAACCACTTTCAATTCCCCAGTGGTGCTCTAACCAGTGCAATATCAAATATTTAAAAACACATGCTAGGAACAGAATATTAATGAAGATCATGTAGCACCTAATGTAATCTCTATTTGTTTAATGTCATAAAAATTTGAATAAAAATTTTAAAAAGGGATTTGTAAAGGAAAAACGGTAAATTTCATAGTATAATTTAATATAGTTAGGAAATAGATATCTTTTTTTTATTATTTTTTGTTGCAATTTTCACAGCTTTAATTTTACTATCACAAAGAATTTTTTTTAATTTTTTAAAAATTTTGAATTTTTATTAAGTTTGTGTTTGAAATAATGTAATTCAATAAAATTTTCTAATTCAATGAACAAAGAACAAATTTAAATTTAAGCTTAAGTAATAATATCTTCAGTAAATTGACCATCGAATTTTCTCTTACTTCTAACAAAATTTTTACGCATATAATGTGAAATTGCGTTTTATAATTCATGTATAGATGCAATTTTTAAAAATGCATTTATTTGTATTCTTGATTTAAAATTTGTCCAAATGAGCTTATTAATCTAACATAGAAAATGTGCATATTATTATACGTATCATAATATTTATATCATTGTCAGTCCGACTCACGGCTCAATGGTTACGTACACTCCTGGTTAGCATTAGAGTTGAGGTGTAATGCCCTACCGGTTTTGCTGTAGAGACAGTTTTAAAAAACTAGAACACCCTATAGTGTTTGTGATGTTCTGCATTTTGCCTTGTTAGTCACACTATTGTACTACTGCTACGCCACACCACATCACTGTACCTAGAGCTCGGTTGCTCTTTTACAGTTTGGGAATGATGTGGGTGAGATGTCTGATTGGGCTTTGTGACTCTCTACGGTCACATGAAATAGGTACGTACGGCTTAAAATGGATTCCGAACCATAACAAACATCCATGGCACCACCGGGACTCAAACACGAAACCTGTGGTAACAAGCGCCAAAGAGCTCGCCACTTGGCCATCAGACCCCACAGACACTACACTACCTCTTGGGAGTTTTCATGGTTTTTCTCCCATACGATACGCATATGTGGGGTAGTTCCCCCTAAACGTCCTCCCCGGAAGACACTGCAATACTTCTTCAGTTGCACCGAGCCAAGTCAGACTTCTACTTACGGGTGCTCCATCACAACAGAAGTTGTCCCTTTCCTTCCGTCTATGAATAGAGGACTCACTGCAAGACACTGATTATTAGACACAGCATATACACACATATCATTATAATATCACGATAATTCAAATTTTCAATCGTTCATGAAATACTTTTTATCCATCCGCTCAAATTCAAATATATTTTTTTTAACTTGTAGTGGATGACACTGGATGTTAATACAGATTTATCAAATATTAATTCAATAACTAAATTTAATTAATTATAGTTTTTTTTAGATTTAAGTTGCATGTATCAACCAATAAATGGCGCCAAATGTTAGAGGAAAATTTGAACTTTATTTGTAAAGGACTTTCTACAATAGTGTGAAAAAGTAGGAATTGACTTTAAAATTTTTTTTTATATTACTTGTTTTAGTTTTAAATGTCAAAAATAATATAAAAAAAAAAAATTACGAATACATAAAAATAAAAATTTTGCAAAAAAAAAAAAAAAACAATTTAGTCGTCTTAACAGCAAAGATTGTTTTAAGCTTATAAGATGTCAAAATAAAATACTTTTAAGATACAAAATATTTTATTCGATGGACAAGAACATCCAATTATTCCCAAAAGTATTAGTTTAATTTTTTTTAAATGTAACAATATTTTATCAAAAAAGAAATTAATCTCGTTTATTTTAGAAATTTTTTAAAATACGTGTTGCAATATGATTCAGCAGAATTTTACATTTTTATGAACTAAAATAATGATGACAGAGATTTTTTTTTTTTTCAGAAGAAAAATTCTGTGTTCGTAAGGAAGATAGGTTAACAAACATCCTCTGGTTTGAAAAAAACATTATTTTTTAAAAAATAAATGAAACAAAAAATGTTGGGATGTTTACAAAAATTTGCTTTAAAAAGTTAATGCTATATAATAGGTTATTTAATGTCAGAAAGGAAATTTAATGACAAATTAAATAGTATTTTTACTGCTTTAGGAAAACTGCTTCACGATAGCTAAATTGAAAATAAAAAGTTGACTTCTTTAAAAATTTTTAACAATCCCTTTTTTTTGTGTGCGTTTATCATTATTTTGTGCTTTTTCTCATAGTATATCAATTTTTTTTCAGTATCTTTGATGTTCATTGATAATAATTTTTATAGGTGTATATTAATTAGCCTGATGTCCAAGTTACTAGCGCTCGGTTCCACATGTTTCGGTTTCGAGTCCCAGCGGTGCCTTGGATGTTTGTAGTTCGGAATCCAGTTTAAAGTAGGTCCCAGTCTAATATAACTGTAAATCGTTGGCAATAGACTGGTATAATGGCTGTCTGAATTGGCTGGTATAATGGCTCTGGCGCTCTTTACCACAAGTTTCGCGTTCGGAGTCCGGTGATGTCATGGACGTTTGTAGTGGTTCGGAATCCACTTTAAACCATAGGTTCCTGTCTGTTGACTGTTGATGACTGTTGGGCGTAGGGCTGACAACCCTAACCCGTAAAAACATTTTGTTGTTATGTATCAGGCAGTAGGGGGCAGTTGAACCGATGATGGTATATTAGTAATTAAAATAAATAGCAAATATTTTCTGAAACCTTTTGAGAAGAGTTCTATAATTTTTATTCATTGCAAAAAAAGTAGCAGAATGTTAAACAAAATTATTAAAAGTAAAACAACCAAAAAAGTTAGTTGATGACAATTCAACAATCGACTACTACAATTCTCCCCGCTTTGATCCGGGGAGAATAGCCCCACTGTAGTCCATGCATTACGTAAAAGGTTGCTAAAATAGGTACCCAACGACAGGGGTTTAACCGGGTGGGGTCAAGTCAGACTTCTCCCTTTGGGTGCTCTTTTGTCATTGAGCCATAAGAACAAAAAAAATTCCTGTCCACACAATGTTTTTTTTATTTATTTTTTTTTTCTAATGCAGCTGGAAAACACTTAACAGCTGTCTGGGATGCCTTAAGGCAAGCGCTGCACCGACGTTACTCACTTATCACTACCCAGGTGTAGCGTGGAACATGAAGGTAAGCCACGGACGCGGAGTACCAATGCCCCCTGGAGCTCTTCGATCCTATTAGACCGGGACCTACGGTTTAAAGTGGATTCCAAACCACTACAAACATCCATGGCACCGCCGGGCCTCGAACCCGAAACCTATAGTATCGAAAAAAATGAGCGTTAGCCACTTGGCCATTCAGGCCCTTCACACAATGTTAATTGCGTAAAAAAAAAATTGATTGATAGCATAACAAAAACCAATTCTGCGATTTGTTTTAGGAAGAAATTCCAGATAATAAGAGAATGTGATTTTCCAAAAAAAAAAAAAAAAATGCCTTGACTGCTTAAACTTTTAATTTTATGAAAAAGCAAGTATTATAAAAAAAAAAAATTATTGCAGAAGAGTCCTTTATGAATAGAGTTGAAATTTTCCGTTTATATCTGACGCTATCTATTATTAGATATATGCAACTTAAATCTAAAAACTAAAATGAAATAATTAAATTTAATGAATGAATTAATATTTGAAAAACTGCATTAACATCAGTGTCATCCACTTCAAGTTTCAAAAAATGTATTTAAACTTCAGTGGATGAACAAAAAAGTATTTTATGAACGATTGAAAATTTGTTCAAGTAATATATAGGGATATTGTGACCTAACAGTAGAAATTAAATGAAAAAGAAAGCATTCATTATTCATGTCCCTCCCACCAACACAGAATCTTTTTGTAGTTAACAAGTGAAGTAACATTCCGACTTTCTTTTTGAGAAAGTTAAATTTTTTTTACTTTTTAAAAAAGAAAATATATCTGTGTTATTTAATAGAATTCATTAAAACCTTCTTTGTCGCTCTTGTGTTACGTAACTACCGTGTATTCGTCTGTTCGCATTATCTGATGACGCTGAACTTATCTCAACATAAAAAAGCCGCGAGACGAGGCTACTTTTTCTCCCCCGCAAATAATATTCTAACGATGATCATTAAAGCTCGAAAGTTGAAGCATGGTGTATTCTCTCGCAGAGAATTGTTCTACACATTTACTTTTTTTTTCCCTAATGATGCCCGCAACTCCTCCGCTAGAGTTAAAAATAACAAAACGATCCGACTCCAACCACCTCTGACGACCTGGGACGTCCAAAGAGAAACTTGAATGTCTGATGATGCACAAAAATGTCTTGAATACTTATTATTTTTTTTTTAACAAACCGTTTATAGAATGATATGTGATAAATGTGTGAAAAAGCTTTTTATAAGATTTAAACTAGTATATCTGATAAAGTCAGTTCTATGCCGGGTCCTGAATGGCCGAGTGACTAACGCTCTAGCGCTCGATGCCACAAGATTCGTGTTGAGTCCTGGCGGTGCCATGGCTGTTTGTACGGTTCGGAATCGGAACCTGATGGTCGAGTATCTAGAGCCCTTCAGCTCAGTGCTGGAGGTTTCTGGTTTGAACCCGGCAGTGCCAAGGATGGTTATAGTGGCTCGAAATTCACTTTAGGTCCCTGTCCAATATGACTGCGTGAGGCGTAGCGTAGGGTTGAAAACATTAGCCCGTAAAAAAAAAACATCTCCTGTCTCGAAATCTGCCTAAAATGTCAAATTTGTAGAACAGTTAAATGTATATTTATTTATTGGTAAAAGAAACATTTTTTTATTCGTTGTAGGATAGACATCTTTTCTTAGACACCACTGCCAACAACAAAATTTGCTACGACAAATCGACAAGAATCGCCAATCGTAAAATCGCCAAAAAAGGAATGATCACATGAGGGTTATGTTTGTCCTAAACTGACAAGCCTGATGCGTGTTCTGTTATATTGCTATTCTGTGTGTTTCAAATCAAGCTCGCACTTACCCATTCTAACTTGAATATTAAATAAATTCCCTTTTGAATGAAAAAAAGAAAGAATTCATTATTCATATCCCTCCCCAAATCTTTGGTTAACAACTGAAGTAACATTCCGACTCTCCTTTGAGAAACTTAAATTTATTTCTTGTTTTTAAAAAATAAAGAAACGTATCTACGTTATTTAAAAAGAATTCATTAAAAACTTCTTTGTCGCTCTTATTTTACCTAACTACCGTGTATTCGTCTGTTCGCATTATCTGATGACGCTGAACTTATTCCAACCGAACAAGCCGCGAAACGAGATTACTTTTTCTTCCCGCAAATAATAACCCAACGATGATCATTAAATCTCCAAAGTTGAAGCATGGTATATTCTCTCGCAGAGAATTGTTCTCCACATTTACTTTTTCTCCCGTAATGATGCCCGCAACTCCTCCGCTAGAGTTTAAAATAACAGACCGAATCTTCCACCGAGTTGAGAAAAGAAGAACGTCACTTAAAAGAACCTTCTTCCCTCCGAAATAATCTCTGACAACCTGAGACATCAAAAGTGAGACTTCAATGTCCGAGGAAGCAAAAAATGAACAAAACAAAGCAATAGCAGCCAACAACAAAGATTGCTGCCACAAATCGCCATTAAATTACAAAGGTCTATCATCCCACATGTTAATCTGTTCAAATATCAAATATGTGCCCATCGTCAAAAATCTGCCTAAATATCAAATTTGTAGAAAAATTAAATGTACATTTATTTACAGATAAAATACCTTTTTTTTTTAAATCGATGAAGGAGAGAGACCTTTTTCTCACTGTGATCCAACAAAACACGGCAATAGTAGCCAACAGTAAAGATTGTTGCCAAACATCGCCACGTTGCCATCCCCTATTTTTAACTACAACGTAAAAACCACGGAAATGAATGATCACGTCAGAGTTCTGTTTGTTTTCAAACTGGCAAATCCCCCCCCACACCCGTTCTATTATAGTGCTACTCTGTAGGTTTCAAATCACGCTGGCACATTCCTAATCCAACTTGAAAAGAAACAAAGAAACTAGAACTAAGAAAGAATTTATTCTTTTATTCATATCCCTTCCATTTTCATACAATCTTTGGTTAACAACTGAAGTAACATTCCGACTTTCCTTTGAGAAACTTAAATTTATTTCTTATTTTTAAAAAATAAAGAAATGTATCTAAGTTATTTAAAAGAATTCATTAAAACCTTCTTTGTCGCTCTTGTTTTACCTAACTACCGTGTATTCGTCTGTTCGCATTATCTGATAACGCTGAACTTATTCCAACCGAACAAGCCGCGAAACGAGGTTATTTTTTTTCTCCATGCAAAATAATATCCTGACGATGACAATTAAAGCTCCAAAGTTGAAGCATGATGTAAAAGATGAAGCATGCTGCATTCTCTTGCGGAGAATTGTTCTGCAAAATTTATTTTTTTTTTGTCCCGTAATGATGCCCGCAACTCCTCCGCTAGAGTTAAAAATAACGGACCGAATCTTCCTCCGAGTTAAGAAAAAAAACGCCACTTGAAGAATATTTTTTTCTAGCCGCCCAATCTCTG
Organism: Caerostris extrusa; assembly: GCA_021605095.1. Classification (NCBI taxonomy): domain Eukaryota; kingdom Metazoa; phylum Arthropoda; class Arachnida; order Araneae; family Araneidae; genus Caerostris; species Caerostris extrusa. Next base: position 95,876 of record BPLR01012326.1, on the reverse strand, counting down.
ACAATCTGATGCATCAAAAGTGAAACTTGAATGTCTGATGATGTACAAAAAATGCTTTGAATACTTATTTTTTTTTTTTTTTTTTACAAAATGTTTATAGAAGGATATGTGAAAAACGTATGAAAAGCGTTTATAGGATTTAAGCAAGTATATCGGATAAAGTCAGTTGTATGCCGCGGCTCGAATGGCGGAGTGATTAACAATCTGGCACTCAGTGCCCAAGATTCGCGCTGGAGTCCCGGAGGTTCCGCGGTTGTTTGTAACGATTCGGAATCCACTGTAAACCTGTAGGTCCCGGTAAATATGACTGTAGAGGCTGAGACGTAAAGTTTACAATCCCTCCCTGCAAAAAAAAAATATGTCTCCTGTCTCAAAACCTGTCAGTAAGCAGATGACCTTAGCTCACCATGGGGCTGCGGCGCTAATGATGATGATGAAATGTAAAATATGTAACAAAAATTAAATGTACATATTTTTAATTGTAAAAAAAACTTTTTTTTTTTTTTTTTGAAAATCGATGTAGGATACACCTTTTTCTCCTACGCTCCAACAAAACAAAGCAGTAGTAGCCAACAATAAAGACTGTTCGCAAAACTATCATCGCATATGTTAAACTACAAAATAAAATTAGATGTATGTTTGTACATAAATGACAAATGTTTGCCGATGCACGTTCCATTAAGTGCTATTCTGTTGGTTTCAAATCACGCTGGACCATTCCTCACCCAACTTGAAAGGAAACTAAATTTTTGAATTAAAAACTTTTGAATTAAAAAGAAAGAATTATTCCTATCCTTTCCACTTTCACAGAATCTTTGGTTAACAAAAATAACATTCCAACTTTTCTTTGAGAAAGCTAAATTCTTATTTTTATTTTTAGAAAAGAAAGAAATATATATGTGTTATTTAATAGAATTCATTAAAACCTTCTTTGTCGCTTTTTTTTACCTAACTACCGTGTATTCGTCACTTCGTATTATTTGATAACGCTGAACTTATTCCGACCGAAACAAGCCGTAAGACGAGGTTACTTTTTCTTCCCGCAAATATTATCCCAACGATGATCATTAAAGCTCCAAAGTTGAAAAGCATTATGTTTTCACTCGCAGAGAATTGTTCTACAAATTTACTTCTTTTCCCGTAATGATGCCCACAACTCCTCCGCTAGAGTTAAAAATAACAGACCGACATCTTCCTCCGAGTTAAGAAAATTAAAATGTCACTTGAAGAATCTTCTTCCCTCCGAACCAATCTCTGACAATCTGGGATATCAAAAAGTGAAACTTGAATGTCTGATGATGCACAGAAACGTCTAGCACACTTTGTTTCTACAAAACATTTATGGAATGATATGTTAACATTTTTGAAAGGAGTTTGTAGGATTTAAATAAGTATATCAGATAAAGTTAGTTATATGCCGGGGTCTGAATGGCTAATGACTGGCGCTCGGTGCCACAAGATTCAGGTTGGAGTCCCAGAGGTGCCATGGATGTTTGTAGTGGTTCGGAATCAGGGTCTGATTGTCAAGTAGCTAGCGCTCTTGAGCTCTATACTGGAGGTTTCAGATTCAATCTCGGCGTTGCCATAAAAGGGTTGTAGTGGTTCGACGAAATTCCCTTTAAGCCGTAGGTCCCTGTCCAGTGTAACTGTAGAGCGTGAGGCGTAGGGTTGACAACACTACCCCGTAAAAAGAAAAACATCTCCTGTCTCGAAATCTGCCTAAATGTCAAATTTGTAGAAAGATTAAACATACATTTATTTACAGGTAAAATAACTTTTTTTTTTAAATCGATGTAGGAGAGACCTTTTTCTCCCTACGCTCTAACAATTGTTCAAAAAAGCAATAGTAGCCAACAGCAAAGATTGCAAATATCGGAAGCTATCATCCCATATGTTAAATTATAAAATAAAATCACCTAAAAATCAATGATCACGGGAGATTTAGGCTTCCCCCAAACTGGCACCCCCGGTTCTATTATTCCAGTGCTACTTTGAGGGCTTCAATGAAGGCTATTCATCAATTGAAAATTCCGTTTTGAATGAAAAAAGTAAGAATTTATTATTCATATCCTTTCCACGTTCACAGAATCTTTGGTTAACAACTAAAAGTAACATTACGACTTTCCTTTGAGAAAGTTAAATTTGTTTTAGAAAAAGAAAAAGTATATATGTGTTATTTAATAGAATTCCTTAAAAACCTTCTTTGTCGTCCTTGTTTTACCTAACTACCTAACTATTCGTCTGTTCGCATCATCTGATAACGCTGAAAACTTATTCCGATCGAACAAGCCTCGAGACGAGGTTACTTTTTTCTTCCGCAAATATCCTTAACGATGATCATTAAAGCTCGAAAGTTGAAGCAGGATGTATTCTCTCTCGGAGAATTGTTCTGTACATTTACTTTTTTCCCGTAATGATGCCCGCAACTCCTCCATAGAGTTTAAAAATAACAGACCGAATCTTCCCCCCGAGTTGGAAAGAAAAAACGTCACTTGAAGAATCTTCTGCCCTCTGAACCAAAATTGCTAACAATCTGAGACATCAAAAGTGAAACTTGAATTTCTGAGGATGCACAAAAAGGCCTCGAATACTTGTTTTTTTGATAACACATTTATAGAGTGATATGTGAAAAATTTAGGAAAAGAGTTTATAGGATTATATATTTGTTTAAATAATGTAAAAACGGCCTGATAGCCTCAGTGACTAGCGCACTGGCACTCGGCGCCACAGCTTTCGGTTTGAATCCCGGTGGTGTCATGGATGTTTGTAGGTTGTTCTGAATCAACTTTAAAAAAGTCCCGGTCTATTATGACTGTTGGGCGTAGGGCTGATAACATTACCTCGTAAAATGAAAACGCTACTGTCACGAATTCTACAAGAAGGCGGATGACCTTGACCCACCATGGGGCTGTTGCGCCAATGATGGCGATCATGATATAATATAAAGACTGTTTTATGCCGTCTAATAAGGTTGCATTGTATGTATCCAGAATAGTGAGTAAAAAAACTTATTTTCTTCATTAAAATGGCTTTATTGTTTTACAAAATATTCTCCTTGATAATCAATAGACCTTTGTATACATTTGAACTCCATCAGCAATTCCTTCTGACGTCGAAAACCATTGAGCTGATATCGTAACTTACTACTACTATTATTATGCAAAGGTTTTAAATGAAAATCAGGAAGGATATGCAAAGAAATAAAATATTTGTTGTTTGTTTTTTTTGTTTGCTGCAATAATGTGTTTATTCAAAACATATAGGATTGTGATGATTTTTAATTTTTTTGCTTCAATATCAATTGTTTAATGACATCATAAACAATGAATTTTTAAACATAACTTTTCAGTAATCATTCAACAAAACGAAATTACTGAAGTCTGAAAAATCAAAAGAAATCACCTTTCAATAATTAAAAAATCCGTTTATTATTTAATTTAATGTTTAATAAGAAATAAATTGAAAATAAATTATAAATAATAAATACATTTAGTAAAAAAAGAAATGTTCTTTAAATTAACTGCTATGATGCACTTTTTATTTAATTAAAAATATCAAACTAAAATTCGATTTCTATAGCAAGGGAATGTTCTCATATTTCTTCCTGAGTTGTATTAAAAATCTTTTTAATTTGCCTTGAAAATTAAAAAACAACAAAATGCAAAGAAAATTTTCCCTTTTCTTAGAAAATTGATTAACATTATAAATTGCTATTCTCTGGTAGAAAGATAATACCAAAATAAAACTAAAAGTATTTAATTTCCTTCATTTACATATTATTTATGAGGTTAATTTAAACAGAATATTTCTTCCTGCAAAATGCGGTTTCTTTGACTACAAAGAATTTAAATGATAGATGCAAAAATAAAACAATTATGTTGAGAATATAACATTATTCATTTTATGTTCTATTATATTATTCGCCCTATATATTATTCCATATTCTATTATTTATCCTATATTATTGATATAAAATATCATTTTTCATACGCGTTAGTTTTTGTTGTTGCTTATTTATGTGTATGCGTATTAATGTATACCATGAAGAGCAAATGATGAACATTGTCTTGGGGATGACTGCTTCTGACTTACTCATTTGCGTGTCCTTTGGAAGAAAATTATAAAATCTCTCACCAATGCAATCTGGTAGCCGAAAAAGTCATGGGTAGGGATGGCCTTCAAAGCGCCCGACGATTCATGTTAAAACTCTTTCAATCGACTCAAAACGGCATCCCCGGAATGGTCTTTTGAGTTTAGGGAATAGCCAAAAGTCGCACGATGTGAATTGTGTGATTGTGGAACGATATGGGTTCCATTTTTATGAAAAAGTCACGAATGCAGTGTGAGCTGGCGCATTCAGTGTTTTTGTACCAATCGAGATTGACACGTTTGGACGCCCCAAATTGAATGGACCGATCCTTTTGAAATTCCAACATTATCTGCAAGATCTCTAACTGTAAATCGATAGTTTGCAAGCACCAAATCTTTAATTTTTGGACGTGAGCGTCGTCGGGGTTGAGGTTGATAGTCGACCAATGGGCAGTAATAGACGATGGCAGCCAATGGACGACCTCTATTTGTCTTCAACGCGGTCTCTGCCTTCTTTGAACTGTTTATACCACTTCTAAACATTACTTTCCGATATGGGAATGCTCACCGAATGCCTTCTGCAATATTCTATACGTTTCCGCAAACAAAATTGAATGTAAGAATGAATGTTCTCAATTCATTCAGACAAAAGTCGCCGGAATCACTTTTAGCGTCTCACAAAGCCAAGCGTATCTCAAACACATAGTGAATTTCTTCTCGTCAGATTTCACACAGATGTCAAGGACACTGCCAGCAACCTAAAAAAAGGCAAAAATGCCCCGGAATATTCCATATGCCCCGGAATTTTAAATTGAAAATTGGTTGAACCTTTCGGACACGGTAGTAGATAAATTCCGCTGACCGGTGCTAAAGGTCGTTGAGAAGCATCCTTCATTCCATTAAGAAATTGCACTCGAGAGGGAACTCCACATCCATCCACACAAACTGCATCCAAACTACCCACAACAGAACCCTTCCCAAATATCTATTGCTTCCTAATGGTCGCCCAACAGTCTTATGATGACCCTGCAGAATAAATGCATCTCGCATCCCCTGCTCAAGATGCTCCGCGGCCCTCCTAATTCCATTCCAACCACTCTTCGGGTTGATGAAAGACGGATGCTACGTTTCCGATCAACCTCAAATCAACCCGCCCACCCCCTTCTTCTTCGATTGTGTTCGATTCGGTTCTTTCTTTGGTATTCGGACCATCCCTCCTCTGCGTGACGCTGGAGGATGATGGGATTGCTGGGCAACCCTCCACTCTGAGAGGTACATAATGGCCCCAATCTTGTCTTCTTCACACCCCAATGCAAATTCTTCTCACTCCAAATGATGAGGAAGTGGACGGTGGATGATTTCGGAATAGAGGAAGATTTCGGTATCACGGCGAACCTTTATTGACCGTCATAAATTTTCCAGCTGGTCATTATGGGCGATGGATATGGGACGGTGCATTTCATTACTAAAGACTGAATATCATTGAATGAAAGGATGAATATTTTCAGATTTTTTTTTTTGCATTTGGTTTAAAGGTGTTTATTTATCGCATAATACGTGTTTCATTTCTTCATCTTATTTGAAATTTAGTGGATAAATATATTTTAAAGTAACTTGTCACGTTCAGAGGCAAAAGCTTTTTAAATAGTGTTTTTGGAAATTTTTCTTGAATGATATTAATATATTAGGTTATAAAACCTTTTTTTCCTAATGCAGTTGGAAAACTTCGATGCCTTAGGATATTGTCTTCGATGCCTTAAGGCAAGCGCTGCACGGATGTTACTCACTTAGCACTACCCAGGAGGTGCGAGTTGCTAGAAGATAAGCTACGGACACGGTGTAACACTACCCCCCGCAACGCTCTACGATCCTGTTAAACCAGGACCTCGGTTTAAAGTGGATCTCGAACCTCTACAAACATCCATGTGAACCCGAAACCTGTGGTACCGAGTACCAGAGCGCTAGCCATTCGCACATCACGCACCCTAGTAGTAGTTTTAACCATTTAAACCATTTAAAAATCGTAGTAATTTTAGCAATTTAAACAAAATTTTAGTAGTGATTGCCCCGTATTTGCTAGTGGTATGACAAAACTCCGAAACACTTTCACCCATCTCTGAGTGTCGATGCGAGATGCATAAAAACGTTGTCCCATTCATTATTGTTTCCTCTCGTTTCTGACATCAATGAATCTCATAGCATTTATTATAATGAGAGCAGGAAAACTACCCATTTTCACTCATTAATAAAGGTACATTGAAATTTTCTTTGCTTTCACGAACGGATAAATAATTTATTAAAGAATAATATAGGAATAGTCTATTAAAGATTATAATTTTAATCTTGAAATAAATTATAAAGATGAGCAACTGAGAATGATATAAGTGTTTCATTTTCAATTAATATATCAATAATTAGTTTAAAATATATAGGTTTTTTTTTTTCAATTTCATACGATTAGCGACTAAATGAAATCCTGCTTAACACTGCCTGATTATTTGTTAACCCACCAACATACCTGCGGCTACAATAGTGAATGCTCTTAGCCAAAAGTGTCATTTCAGAAAGTAGATATAGTTTGATCAGCGATTCTGTGTAAAACTGGCAAGCTGTCCTTCAGTAAAATTGGCAAGAAGTCCGAAATATTCAGAAAGAGCTGCATCATCAGGGAGAAAGTTAGTTTCGAGGAATTTTACTTACATTAAAATTTTTTTTTTTTTTTATTAATTAAAATTTTAGAAAGCATAATATCAAAAGGGACATGTGGTGCTCGGTGTCACAAATTACGGGTTCGAGTCCCGGCGGTTCCATGGATGTTTGTAGTGGTTGGTAATTCACTTTTAACCGTAGGTCACGTCTATTATGATTGCAAAGCGTTGGTCGTAGTGCTGACAACCCTACTCCGTAAAAATAATACACCTTCTGGCTCGAAATCTGCCAATAGGCAGACGGCCTTGACTGTTGCGCCAATGATGACGAATATCAAAAGAAAACGAGATAAAAACATTCCATACTAACTATAAAACTTTTTCTTTCAAAACTGCTTTTCTTTTCGTATATATGACTACAACCCTAATAAATAATTGATTCATCCATTCCCGTTTAAAAAACGGATGTCTATTGTCCCAAGTAATCGGTGGTCAAAAAACAAATTAAAAGAACTTAAAACTGAGAAATAAAAGTACATTGCATGGAAGAAAAACATATATTTAATTATTAACAAATTTAATTTTCAAGCCTACAAATTAATATCGTAATTTTTTTACACTTCCATAATTTAGAGGTTAATATTTTAAATTGAAAAGTTTGATTTATGCGTTAAAAATGCAGTAATCTGAACTAACTTCTTTACGAAACTTAAAACTAAAGTATATTGTGACCAAGGAATATTAAAATTTTAAACGCAAAATATAAATAGTGTAAATTATGACATTATCAGACCATCTTAAAAGGCACGTATTGGTTTTATAACTCTTTCAAAGAGTGCAATGCCTGTCTTTGAACTATATACTTCAGTTTTCCACCTTTTGAGAACACACTTTGCACCAATAACTTTGTCATGGAATTTTCATAACTTCATGTAGAGATAAAATTAAATTTTCAAAAGCGACAGCAACTTAACTTAAATCATTTTCCACGTAGGGCTTCATCTAAAATGAGACAACAATTCAATTTGTAAATTAGTTTCTAGAAGAATTTAATTTCACTAATTTATTTTTAAAAATATAATTAAATAAAAATTAGAGTAAAATAGAAATAAAATTTATTAATAAATAAATTTATTAAACTAGAAATTTTTTTACTATTAATTTTGTTATCTGAATAATTAGGTATGATGCAATTAGTGTACTAAAATTAAAAGATAAGTAACTTATTAAATAAATAATATTTATGAAATTCGAAAGACAATGCCGTTAAAAATCTCATACTCTTTTAAAAATTCATAAAAAGAAAGCCATACTTTTAAAACTTGAATGTGCATGTTTTAATTTTAATAATCAGATGTCAGTGTATCATTTAATTTTTTATTTTCAAAATATGAAAAGAACTTTTAATTAACCTTTATTAAAGTAGTTTATATTGAATATATGAAATTTTTAAGTATGCTAAAATAAAAGTTTCGAATCATGACAAATTTATTTATTAACTAATATCAGTGAAATATGCAAAAAAAAAAAAAAAAAATCACAAAATAAAATCTCAATTGGGAGTGCAGATACTAATAAGGATTAAGAAATTATTATTTGTAAAAAAATGTAAAGGAATTTTAAATGTTAAAAAATAAGTGTAAAAAGCTATAAAATAGAAAATTAAAATTAAAAATGAACGATTAAATAAAAAAATAAATGATTTCCGTGTTAATTACCAGAAAATTCTTAAAATCAACCAAAAACCAAAAGACGTCACAAAATGTCTGATCTAAAGCACTAACTCGACACCAGATGAGCGTTTGCCACGCGTTTAGATTAAATTTCAGCAAAAAAAAATAAGATTTTTATTTAATTAAAATATAATTAATCACAAATTTTTAGTAATTTTTAAATGCATGTCAGATAGAAAAATAATAAATTCAAAAAAAAAAAAAAATTGAATCCCAATTTGTTATTGTTTCAAAATTCTACTGAAAAAGATATAGATAAAGAAATCTAGAAAAATAAAATTAAAAAAATTAAGAATTATTTACATTTTTATATTTTGTATTCTTTATACTCTATAAATAAAGGGTTTTTGGAAAATTATTATTTTAAAGATAGAAAAACAATTTTTTTTAATTGTAGCAAAGTGAGGATATAATGTCTGCAGCAAATTTTTAATTTAGCCATTTTATTTCGTTATTTTCCTGCATCAGAAATCGTTTTTATCTTAAAAGAAAAATCCTTTTATTCTCTACTGAAGAAAAAAATAATAAAATATCATGGATGTCGATAAAATAGAAAAATTATGATTCAAAACTAAAAATTATACATATTTGCAAAATAGTTATTTAAAAAAGCATTTCTGAAATAAGAGACGCATTTTATTAAACCCTTATAAAATATCTTTTTAACAGCGCTGTTTTTAATCAAACTATCAATCTTTTTAAAGATATGATTTTTAAAAAGCATGTAGAAAATCCATCATTGTTATGTGGAAATTTTACTTCCATAACTAGTATAAGAGTACATGTTATTATAACATTTTTTTCTTACGAAAAGAGTTTTGGCATTTCATTCCCAGGAGAAAGGAATGTATGTTATTTGAAAAATATGTAATAAACCCATCATTAAAATTTGACAACAAACTATCTATTACATGCAATTAGTGTTTGTACTGATTGTACTTTCACTCAAATCGGGACAGCAGATATTCGGTATCATGTATAATGAGAAATTAGCGATTATCTGTGTGACCTTCACAGGTCGAAACAACTACAGATTGAATATGAACTACACAATGAGTTGTTCCAACGTGATTGGTGATAGTCAAAGAGCTGAGAAATGTCTACTAAATGGACAGGCATCATGTGAGATGAACGCACAGTTTCTGACAGAGACTTGATGACTGCTGTGAATAAGAGGCATGGTATCTTAGAATGTTGCGTTTGGCTTTTCAGGAATGGACTTGGCTCTGGTTTTAATTTAATGGACAACAACGCTTATCCGAAGAGGGCACATCTGAACAACGAATTCTAATGGCTGGATGAATTGACCAGCCATTCCTACAGACTACATCTCGGTTATTCGTGAATCAATCACACCCTGAAAACAGGTTTACTGTAGGAGTAGTTCTGTTTTTTGCAGGAACTCAGAAACTTTTGATTTCTAGTATAAATTCACTTTTTGTGAGAACAATAAAAACTTCAACGATAATAATACTCTCATACATCTCTTTTATAATGCTGCTCTAAAGTGTTTTTGAATAACTATAAAATTAATAATAACTTCCAATGCTTATTGATTTATTTTTATATTCTATAAACCTTTATCCATACTTAATTTCACTATAATCTGTTTAATAGTTCTTGAAATAATGGTCCAAAAGTAAAAGTTCTGTCACTTTTGAGAACCAGTGTACTATATAGAGAATTTTTGATTAAAAAAAACTATCATAAACAATATAAAAAAAAATATGAAAAGTGTGACGAATCAACTTCAACTATACGTAATTTTTCTGGTAAGCTAATTAGAAAAATTAAATTAAAATAACTGTATGTAATTTAAATAGAAAGGAAATGTTTTTGTTTTTTGATTCCAAAAAATAAACAGTAATAAACAATGAAACAGCAGTCCTCAAAGAAAACAACAAAGTGAGGACAGAAAATAAACCTGAAATAAAAATCCCCATCATAAAGTAAACAACTATCTTTTCAGAGTAAACGCCATTGCCAAATCTTTGGGCATAAACACCATTCTTCTCGAGCATTTGGGGCTCGCAGATAGCCCCTTGGCGCATATTTATTTATGAAACGCCCTTCTGCACTCAAAAACCTGGCAACTCGGCTATCGTTCCAAACAGGGATATCATCATTCTTCAGGATAGTCCTCCAGGATAGCTACAGGACAACTCCTCCAAAGTGGGGCGTGGAAGAGAACTGATAAGGCTTTGGATGCGAACCATTTGTAATCCACGCCCGTTTAAAATTTCTCTAAAAGGAAACCGAAAAATGGCAACAGTTGGCAGTTTGTTTGTTGTCAGGGCTGGGATTCTCCAAGCTGCGTGAAGGATAGGGTGATGGTATCTCGAAAGAAAAGCAATTCCGAAACTGGGAATGAGAACTTTCAAGTTTAAGTGGGTGAAATAATTGAATGTGGTGACTGGAAATCTGTTAAAAATCATGACTTGAATGCAGTTTTAAGCACGAGTGCTGATGGAAAAGTTTAAAGATATAATTGAAATTTATAAGCTTCTCCTAGTGAAATAGCAGTCCGCATTAAAATAGCGTTAACCACTCCATAGAGAAAACTTACCTATTTTGCTGTAATACCATCATAAATGTACTGGTATAAGATGGTCATAAAATGGCCATATGAATAATTTACTCTCTTTTTAATTCTTGGTAATTTATAATTTTCAATGAATTACACTGAGGAACATTTTATCAAGACTTTAATTTATAATTCTCAATGAATTAATTTGTAATTTCCAATGAGTTAATTTATAATTTTCAATGAATTATAAAACTACTGTGGAACTGAGTAAAAATTGAGGAACAACTTATGGAGACTAACTCTTTATGGTCTTCTTCAAATATTTTTATAAAAAGCATGTAAGATGTTTTAATTTACTTTTATACTAATACAATTAATTTTAATTATTCAGTTTCAGATTATACACATTGTTTAACAATTTTCTCTTTAATGCAATTTCGGCAAAAACTATTTATGCAATTATATGTTTCAAAAATTATATCTGTATAACATTATAAGCGCAGTTACCAAAAAATATATGCTAATTTAAAAATGGAACCGAAATTTATATTTAAAAATGTATTTAAAAAATTATGGCATGTCTTAATTTGGCAGTTGGGATTTAACTGGAGTTTTTATATTCGTACATGTGTCCATTTTTTTTAAAAAAGACTTAACTATAGAAAAGAGATAATTTTGTTCTAATGCAGCTGGAAATACAAACAGTTAATCATTATGCCATAAGTAAGGTACTATCCTAAATACTATAAAAAAAATGTATAAAAAGTATTATGAATCAACTTCTCTTACACGTGACTTTTTCAGGCAAGCTAATTAGAAAAAAATTAAATTAAATTAATTGTATATGATACTTAAGAGAAAGGAAATGTTCCAGTTTTAAATCATTCTAAAAAAAAAAAATAAAATAAGCAATGAAACAAAACAGCAGTCTTCAAAGAAAAAACCAATGTGAGGACAGGAAAAATAAACCTAAACAGAAATCCCCCATCATAAAGTAAACAACTGTCTTTTTCAAAGTAAAACGCCGTTGCCACATCTTGGGGCATAAACACCATTCTTCTAGAGCATTTGGGGCTCGCAGATAGCCTGGGCGCATATTTATTTACGACACGCCGTTCTGCACTCAAAAACCTGGCAACCCGGCTATCGTTCCAAACAGGGACATCATCTTTCTTCAGATAGTCCTCCAGGATAGCTACAGGACAACTCCCCTCCAAAGTGGGACGTGGAAGAGAAACTGATAAGGCTTTGATGCGGACCATTTGTAATCCACGCTCAGTTTAAAATTTCTCTCCAAAGGAAACCGAAAATGGCAACAGTTGGGTTTGTTTGTTGTCAGGCTGGGATTCTCAAGCTGCGTGAAGGATAGGGCGATGGTATCACAGAAGAAAGCAATTACTGAAACTGGGAATGAGAAACCTTCAAGTTTAAGTGGGTGAAGTAATTGAATGTGGTGACGGGAAATCTTTTAAAAAATCATGGCTTGAACACAGTTTTAAGCACGAGTGCTGTTAGAAAAGTTTGAATATATAATCGAAATTTATAAGCTTCTCCTAGTGAAATAGCAGTCCAATTTAAAATAGCGTTAACCACTCCATAGAGAAAACTTACCTGTTTTGTTATATTATCATCATAGATGTACTGGTTTAAGATGAACATAAAATGGCAAATTAAATAACTTTATGTCATTAAATCTCAGGTAATTTATAATTTTCAATGAATTAATTTATAATTTTATATGAATTAATTTATAATTTTTAAGGAATTAATTTATAATTTTTAAGGAATTAATTTTTATTTTTCAATCAATTAATTTATAATTTTCAATGAATTATCAAACTACTGTGGAAGAGTAAAAACTGAGGAACAACTTATGAAGATTAACTCTTTTGTGGTCTACTTGCAAATTTGTTTTTAAAAAAAACATGCAAAATATTTGAAATTACTTTTTACTAAAAAAATTGTTTTTAATTGTTAATTTTTAGATTATACATTTGTTTGACAATGTTGTTGTTTAATGCGACGGTGGCAAATCTATTTATGGAACTATCTGATTCAAAAATTATACCTGTATAACGTTATAAACACAGTTACCAAAAATAAACGCTGATTTAAAACTAGAAAAGTCATATTTAAAAATGTGTTAACAAAGTTATGGCATATCTTAACTTGGCACTTGTGATTTAAGTTGAGTTTTTATGTCCGTACATGTGTCATTTTTTTAAAAATACACTTAACAAATATCAAACAAACTATCATATATAATAAACTATCATAATCAAAAACTATAAAAAAAGTGTAATGTGAATCAACATCTCTTACTATACGGGATTTTTCTGGTAAGCTAATTAGAAAAATTAAATTAAATTAATTGTATACAATATTGAACAAAAAGGAAAAGTTTTTATTTTGATTCTGAAAAATAAGAAAAACAATAAGCAATAAAATAGCAGTCCTCAAAGAAAAAAACAATGTGTGGTCAAAAACAAATCTAAACAGAAATCCCCATCATAAAGTAAACAACTGTCTTTTCAAAGTAAACGCTATTGCCACATCTTGGAGCATAAACACCATTCTTCTCGAGCATTTTTACTCGCAGATAGCCCTGGGCACATATTTTATTTACGACACGCCCTTCTGCACTCAAAACCTGGCAACTCCGGCTATCGTTGCAAACAGGGATATCATCTTTCTTCAGGATAGTCCTCCAGGACAGCTACAGGTCAACTCCCTCCAAAGTGGGGCGTGGAAGAGAACTGATAAGGCTTTGATGCGGACCATTTGTAATCCACGCCCGTTTAAAATTTCTCTAAAAGGAAAACTGAAAAATGGCAACAGTTGGGGAGTTTGTTTGTTGTCAGGCGCTGATTCTCCAAGCTGCGTGAAGGATAGGGCGATGGTATCTCGAAAGAAGAGCAATTCTGAAACTGGGCATGAGAAACCTTCCAAAGTGTAAGTGGGTGAAATAATTGAATGTGGTGACGGGAAATCTTTTAAAAATCATGACTTGAACACAGTTTTAAGCACGAGTGCTGCTAGGAAAGTTTACAGATATAATTAAAGTTTATAAGCGTCTTCTAGTAAAATAGCAGCCAGCATTAAAATGGCGTTAACCACTCCATAGAGAAAACTTACCTGTTTTGTTTTTTAATACGAGTATCATCATAGATGTACGGTATAAAACGAACATAAAATTTGAAAAATTTTTTCTCTTTAAATCTCAGGCAATTTATAATTTTCAATTAAGTATAAAACTGAGGAACAACTTATCAAGACCTTTAATTTATAGTTTTCAATTAATTATAAAACTGAGGAACAAGTTATCAAGACATTAATTTATAATTTTTAATGATTTAATTTGTAATTTTTAATAAATTATAAAACTGAGGAACAACTTATCAAGACATTAATTTGTAATTTTCAATGAATTTTAAAACTGGAAAACAATTCTCAAAACTAATTCTTTTTATGATATTCTTACAAAATTTCTTTAAAAAAACATGTAAAATGTTTTAATTTACATGTACTAAAACAATTGTTTTTAATTATTCATTTTTAGTTTATACACATTGTTTGGCAATGTTTTTTAATATAAATTTGAAAAATTATATATGGAACTATCTGATTCAAAAGTTATATCTATATAACATTATAAACGCAGCTACCAAAAATATAAGTTAATTTAAAAATAGATATATTTAAAAAATGTGTTACCAAATTTATGGAATATCTTAATTTGGCAGTTGGGATTTAAATGGGTTTTGTTTACGTGCATGTCCGTACGTAAAATGTACATGTGTTCATTTTTTAAAAACTATACAAAAAAGAAATCACTTTTCCTTTAAATTCTAACTGTATTTCCAAAACTGTTGAAAATATAAATCTTTTCACTAAATTACTTTTATACGTTAAATATAATTATTTCTTATTACTTTTGACTACGTAATAAATAATTTACAAGAATTTCAATTGAATCTTTTAAAAAGTATTCAATGTTCTTTCTTTAAAAAAAAAATTATTCCTTGTTCAGCTTCTTTGGCACTTATTTCTATTATTCTGCACTTTTAAATCGAACAAAAAAATGTCCATTCCTCAAAACTTTTTCTTTTCTTTCCTTGTAAACAAACGAACATAAAAGACTGTCTTCGGGGAAAGTTCTTAAGAGAGACAAGTGTGTTCTTTTTTTTCTTAGAAAAGAACGTTGTACCCTTTTAAAGAGATTTAAAAGTATTCTTTAAGAACTAAAAGAAAACTAGTGTCAGCTAAGCAGACATTAAAGAAGAAATACAGATACAAAAATTTGGAAAAAGTTTTTTTATTGTCACTTGTTCATGAGCCTTTAGAGTAAAGTAAGTACTCTTAGCAAAATGAGAATTAATTTTAATTTGTGCATTTGTTGTTGTCATAGAATTAAAAAATCATTAATTTCATGAAAAAAAGGAATTATCCATTTTATTTGAATAATTTATAGATTCTTGACCTGAAGTTGTTGAATGGAAATGTCATTTATTTTCATGTGCATTACTTGAATTGCAATATAGTTTAGTACCCAACAATCTTTATTTTAATATTTGAAGAAAGAAAAACAGTTTTTTTAAATCTTAATAAAAAGTAGAGTTTTTTTTATCCTGTAACTAATACTAAAAAAAATAAATAATTTCTTTTATGCTATTAATTTCTACAATTTGCAGCTATATTTATTGTTGCATTCTAATGGATATAGAAAAAAATTGATAAGAAAAATGTGTCATTCTGAACAAAACTGTTTTATCGAAAGAAGAGCTTAAAACTATATTTTATTTCATAAATAATTCTACTTATTTATTCATTAATCCCTCTCATAAAGTTCTAAGAATAGTAAATTCCAAATTAAATAATAGGGATTCTAAAATAATTGTGCAATCTTTATTCAACTTAACATTGACAGCAAATTTAATGAAATTGTCTATTAAAGAATATTAATAAGAAATAATCTGTTTCAGAATATTATAGGAATAGTCAATTAAAGGATGTTAATAAAAGTAGTCTATTAAAGAATGTAAGAAATAGTTTGTTCAAGAATATTATAGGAATATTCTGAGGTATGTTAATAAAAAAATTGTCTCTTTAAAAAGAATATTATAAGAATAGTCTATTGAAGAATGTTAATAAAAACTGTCTATTAAATAATGTTAATAAAAATGTCTATTAAAGAATGTTAATAAAAATTGTCTATTAAATAATGTTAATAAAAAATGTCTATTAAAGAATGTTAATAAGAAATCATCTGTTAAAGAACATTATGGGAATAGTCTATTAAAGAATGTTAATAAAATAGTCTATTAAGGAATATTAGTAAGAAATAATTTGTTAAAGAAATTTATGTCATATCTTAATTAGGCAGCTGTGATTTAACTTGGTTTTTATGTTCGTACATGTGTCGTTTTTTTTTAAAACTTAAAAACTATAATAAAAGGAAATCACTTTTACTTCGTATTATTACTGTACTATTTCTAAATCTGTTGAAATTATAAATATTTTCATTCAATTATTGTTATGCGATAAATATAATCATTTCTTATTACATGTGACTACGTAATAAATAATTTAAAGTATTTGAATTGAATCTTTTAAAAAAGTATTCAATGCTCTTTCTTTTAAAAAAAAAAAAAAAAAAAAAATCAATTATTTCCAATTCAGCTTCCTTTGGCACTTATTTCTATTATTCTGCACATTTAAATCGAACAAAAAAATTTCAATCCTCAAAACTCTTTTTCTTCGTTCCTTGTAAACAAACGAACATAAAAGAATGTCTTCGGGGAAAGTTCTGAAAAGAGACAAGTGTGTTCTTTTTTTTCTTACAAAGAACAAGTTGTACCCTTTTAAAGAGATTTAAAAAGTATTCTTTAAGAACTAAAGAAAAATATTGTCAGCTAAGCAGACATTAAAAAGAAATACAGATACAAAAATTTCGAAAAGTTTTTTTAATTGTCACTTGTTCATGAGGCTTAGAGTAAGTAAGTACTCTTAGCAATTGTGAATTAATTTTAATTTGCGCATTTGTTGTTGTCATAGCATTAAAAAAAAATTATTAATTTCATAAAAAAATGGAATCATCCATTTTTTTATAGTTGTTAAATGGAAATGGCATTTATTTTTATGTGCGTTAGTTGAATTGTAATATAGTTTCAAAACCCAACAATCTTTATTTTAATATTTGGAGAAAGAAACAGTTTTTTGTAAAAAAATCTTTATATAAAATAGAATTTTTCCCTGCAGTTAATACTAAAAAATAATAAATGATTTATTTTATGTAATTAAAAGGTCATTTCCACAATTTTCAGTTATATTTATTGTTGACCTTCTAATGGATTTAGAACTTATCAGATGCAGATAAAAAAATGGGGTATTCTGAACAAAATTGTTTTATCGAAAGAAGAGCTTAAAAATAGATTTTATTTAATAAATAATTATTCTTATTTATTCACTAATCTCTATAATTCTAAAAATAGTAAATTTCGAATTAAATAATAGGAATCTAACATAATCGTTCAATCTTTATTCGACTTAACATTGAAAGCAAATTTAAAGAAATTGGTGATCAAAGAATATTGTCTGTTAAAGTTAATAATAATGTCATTATTATTAAAAATTAAGACAGAACATCTGCGAGAATAAAAGTTTTGAGATTTTATGTAACTCGCTCTAAATAACATAAATTGGTTGTACAAAGCAATCAAATGTATTCAAGAATTCGCAATATATTTATCATCTCTAATTTGTTATTTATTTTTAAGAATAGGATCGTATTTTTAATTTTAAAAGTAAATTTAAACTGTGAATTTTCTATTTATTTCCGTAAGATAACTTTAACAAGTAGTGGCGCCAGCAATATGGCGTCCTGTAATGAGGAAGGGGATCTGATTTCAATAAAAAAACAAGTAATATATAAAAAAATTTAAAACTCAATTCTACTTTTTTCCTCTATGGTACAGAAAAGTCCTTTACAAATAAAGTTGAAATTTTCCTCTCACATCTAGCCCCATCTATTATTAGATACATGCAACTTAAATCTAAATAAAAACACAAATGAATTAATTAAATTTAAATATTGAATTAATATTTGAAAAACTGTATTAACATCCAGTGTCATCCACTACAAGTTAAAAAATGTATTTGAGTTTGAGTGGATGAATAAAAAGTATTTTTTAACGACTGAAAATTTGAACAAGATATACAAAGGGAGAGTGCGACCTAATAGTAGAAATTTAATAAAGGTTTTATTTAATTAAAAAAATATAAACGTTTTCTTATTTTTGGTAAATTTCATTAAGAAAAATCTGTGATAATAAAAGTGAGGTTTTATATAACTCGCTTTAAATAACATAAATTACATATTACTGGATTGTGGATGATAGGGAATATCTCTCCCTGGAATATCTCCCCTAGAATAAATCTCTCTTTAGATAGTTTAGAAATAATAGTTTAACTGTAAAAGTTTTTTCTGTTATTTATTTTTGGTTAGTTAACCTGTATAATACTCAAACTGGGGAAAGCTTACATGTTTATTACTCATTGAGTAATATATGTGTTGTTATAGTATTGTGTATATTATCTGTTGTTATCACTTGCATCATTGTATAGTTATCATTTAATTAATTATTTTTCGCAGTGGCATGGATGTTTGTGAGTGGCTCAGAATCCACGTTAAACTGTAGGTTCCGGACTGTTTAGGCCAAAGAGTCCACAAGATGGCCGTAGACAAACCAAACCAAATGATTAAATTTTTTAGGAAACGACGTTGACAATTATTGTCCTGTCTATTTTAAAGATGTTAACAATTAATTGGGCTAAACGGCCATGTGCTGAAAATAGAATGCCCCTTGTATCTTTTAAAACTTTTGTTAATGTCCTTTCGTTATTTTTATTCAATAACTATAATATTTTAGTTTTTTCGTTACAATTTGCTTGTATCAAACTAGACTAAAATATAGTTCAATTTTTATTATATTTGGTTAATGGTTAACAGGGTGTTCATCCAAGAAATATATAATAGTACTTTCTAATCCTTTTTTAAAATAAGAAAAAAACATTCACCAGATAGATTCATGATATTCATTCAAGATAACTTTAAGCATTTTGAAGCGGGGAAAAACACTGTCAGGTGTTTTTCCCCTTGATAATAATTACCAGAATGAAAACTCTTTTTCACAAACAGAAAATAATTAAAAAACATTTTTCGTGACTTTTGACAACAAATCATTGTAACGAAATAATAAATTAAGAAAATAATCAACTTCCAAATTTGTGATTTTGAAGTTATGCTGAAACATATACACAAACTTAAGATCTTTTTGAAAATACACACATAAAAGAAAATGCAGTTAAAAATTTAATTTAAATGTTTAGAAAAAAAATGCTACACAAACAATAAATTTTTCTTTTACAATAATTTTAACACATAATGATATATATAAATTCAATAAAAGCTTATATACTTTCTGAAGTAAAATGCCATCTATTCGTTTGATAAAAAACCAATTAAATTAATAATTAAAACCAATTACTTTTGACTTCACTTTTACTGATTTAGGAAATAAAATTTTCATAAGAAACACTCCAATTACTCCATTTCAAACACTTAATTTTAATTGAAATAATAAATTTGTTAAAATTTTTAATAAAATGATTACAACAATTTTAATATCTGTAAAATAAATAGATTTTCATTCCTGTTTTTAATAATAAAGTTTAAACAAGTATTCATTTTTATCGTTTCCGAGAAAATATGTCGAAAGAAAATAAGTTGTTTAAAATTAAATACACTTGTATTTAATGTTAAATAAAACAATCTTCTTCATCATCCTATTAAAAGATTTAAAAACCGATGCTTTATATTTTATAATTAAATTTGAAAGTTTCATAGCTAACTTATTAATTATGGCTTTTTATTTAAAAATAAAAACTTCGCAGAATTTATTATCAAGGGAAAGAAAAATAATAAATGCTTTGTTTCTAACGATGACGGCAATCGTTACGCTGTTCAAGGTATTGTCCTGATGATGATGATGACGATCAGTGCCGCAGCAGCCCTACGGTGGGTCAAGGCCGTCCGCCTACTGGCAGATTTCAAGTCAGGAGATGTCTTTTTATAGGGTAGGGTTATCAGTCCTACACTCTACGGTCATATTAGATCTGGGACTTACGGTTTAAAGTAGATTACAAAACTACTAAACTAGAACAACTACAAAATTACATGGCACCAATGGGACTCGAACCCTAAACCTAGCGCTAGAGAGCTAGTCCCAAGATATTGTGCATTAAATATAATTTTTATCACATCACAGAATTTTTGTTAAATATTTTCACGTCGTTGGGGGCTTATACCACTTATGCATAGGCCTGATGGCCGAGTGGCTACCGCTCTGGCGCTCAGAACCACAGGTTTCGGGTTCGAATCCCGGCGCTATTATGGATGTTTGTAATGATTTATAATCCACTTTAAGCCGTAGGTGCCAATCTCATACGACTATAGAGCGTAACGGAGCTATGGAACGAACTATAGAACTGAGTATAGAACGTCACAATCAGACTTCTCTCCCAAATCATTCCCAAACTGTAAAGGGGCAATTCAGCTCTAGGCACAGTGATGTGGTGTAGTAGTAGTACCACTTAAGGCCCGTTCACACCGAGGCGTGAGGCGTTGAAACGTTGACCAATCACTGAAATCAGTTGAAATCTACTGCTTCGAGTTGAACCACTTTCAACTCTCAAATGCTTGTCGCGTCATCTGACTTGAATTGAGCCAATGGTAGATCTGCCATCTAGCAGCAGTAACTGGAACTTCACTGGGCGTAAAGCGATTTCTGAGGCTTCTTTGTGAACGGGTCGAAGCGATTTTCTTCCCTGCCGCGTGACGCTTCGTCGCCTCACGCCTCGGTGGGAACGAGCCTTTATGTATCCCACACTGGCGGACGATGAGGAGAAGACACAGCCTTAACATCAAAGGAAATTTTAGGTGAAACTGACCCACATTTGTGTGTCTCATGACAAAAAATTTGAAAAACTCAATCATGCAGATTAACCATTAATGTGAAACGTTCTACACACATTGTTGCAATCATCATCGAAATTCGTCCTTTATGTATGCCAGTTGCGCCCGTTGCCACTGGGTCATAGTCGGGCTTGCATCAAGCATGGCAGATATTTATTTTATTTTAAACCGGATTAAAAATTTTGATTCAAATTCATTATTTCTGCATGATTTATTAAATTACTTTTTTTTTTTTTTGTGCAAAATAAATTTATAAAAGTTATTTTCATCCTATTAAGTTCCAACACTTTTTTTTCTTGAATAAAATGAATAAATTTAATTTTTAACTTCTGAGAATCTATTTAAAAGAACAAAAGGGAAAATGAAAAAAATATTTTTTTACACGAATTTAAAAAAGTTTTTCCGCAGTGTCAGTCGAAAAGATTACTTTTTCGATTCACGAAAATTTTTTAAGATATGCTTTGTAAAGGCGTATTCAATTAGTACATATTCAAATAATTTATAATCTTATTCAATTATTGTTTAGAAGAATAAAAAAACATATCTAAAATTATTCAAAGCACTTATTCTGACTCAAAAGTAAAAAAAAAATCTGCAAAATTGTATAAAAAGAATGACTAAACGTTATAAAACATTGTCAAACGAGACTAAATATTTTTTTCTCGTTATCAGATACTTGAAAATAAAAATAGACCTTAAAAATTATCTCAGAAGTTAGAAAAAAAATTAATGAATTATTGTTTTTTTAAAAGTCATTCCTAAATGGTTATGGCAGGAAAGTTTGTTCAATAATCTCGCAATAAAAATATTTTCAACATACAATATTTCAGTTGGAATAGCATTCAACATACAGGGTGATCATAATTAAAGTTCCACTTTCAAAATGCTGTAAAAAAAAGGACCACTCGTCACAATGAGTTCAAATTTGAACTTGTGATACCTGAAGAAGGGGGAAACGGTACGGCATCAAAAGATAAGAAGGGCAGAGATGGCATCAAAAAAGTTTCAAATAAGTTCCACCAATTTTCCCATCCAATTTGGTACGACCTTGCCATGGTGGGTGGGCTTTCCACTAAACAGTGTCACAACTGTTGAATGACTTCGAAGTCCTTTTGTCCGTCAAAACCAGAAACAATCAAGCACATTGAACACTGCAGTAGGTTTAATGTGCAACTCTTGCCAAATACGTTGGCATTTCGATTCAACATATCACTGGCAGCCGAATTCACTTTCTTCATGCTGCTTACTGTGCCATCTATTAATGCACTTTCAAACTCTTTTTGGTGCCGTACCGTTTCCCCCTTCTTTAGGTATCACAATTTCAAATTGGAACTCATTGTGACGAGTGGTTCTTTTTTTTACAACATTTTGAAGGGAGGATATTAATTATTATCACCCTATAAATCATTTGTGTATGCGTGTGTTGCAAAAATTTTTTAAATTCAAACGTTTTAAAGTAAAATACAATTAACATTAGTTGTTCCTATGTAACGGTAATTTATTATTAAAACTGAAATCTAACATATGTCAATTAAATTGTTATCCATACATTTTAAAAATTAAAAATTTAATTAAGAAATTTTAAAAATATCTAAGTAAATCTATAGTTTAAAAATCTTTAACTCAAAAACAGCTTTCACAGTAAAATACGTTTTAAAAATATTAAATAAGTACATTAAGATATTGAATTGGAAAAGGGATTAAAAAATATCGTAAATGTAACATTAATTCAGAAACGATTAATATTAAAAAAGCACAGTAAAGTTATTTAAAAAGACCCTAAATAGATTTTAAAAAACTCAGGTTTGTTTTTTTAATTCCCATAAAATTAGGAATGAAATCTGCTAATTAAAGGATATTAAGTTCTTAGTATGAGAATAAATGGATGGCATCATTTTTCTAAAATTACGTGCTTCACAATCTAGGTTAGTTTTAAAAACCCACTGCGAAATAACTCTCTCAAGTGCTTTTAAATCCAATATTCAAAATAACTGATTTCAAAAACTGCTCATTAGCTACTTATTGCACGAGTTTTCTCTTGCTTTAATAGGACTAAAGGAGGAAAAAAATTGTTTTGAGAACGGGGAAAGATATTAATTTTGTATATTAGAACTGTTTTTTTTTTTTTATAAGACGAAGATTGTTTTTAATGGAAGGTAAGTAAAATTGTAATTATTAAGTGAAAAAGAAATATCCTAATTTTCTCATTTATTAGCAACAATTTTTAAATATAAGTTTTAGTTTTTCGACTAAATATGATTAAAGTGATTGCCTTTTTAAGGAACTGACAATAACTTAAAAACTAAGTAAGTAATAATTGTTTTACATTACTGTAAAATTAACATTTTGAATATATACAGAGTGATTATAAAAAAAAAATTGTCGATATATGAGTCCTAGCTATCATATCATTCACCGAAATTTTGGTTTAAGGCATTTAGTGGTATGAATTCAAGAATCGTCCGAAAAATAGCAGTTAAACTCTAGCAGTGACACGAATTAGAAAATGTCAAATGATAATACCATTTTTGATTGGAATGTGATCTCCATAACGAAAATCCATCAATAGCGCTGGAGCGGTGCCTGAAGCACAAAAATCGCCACCGCTACTACACCACACCACACCACACCACATCACAGGGCCTAGAGCTGAGTTGTCCCTGTACAGTTTGGGAATGATATGTGTGAGAAGTCTGACTGGGATCCTTGACGCTCTTACAGTTATATAAGACCGGGACCTACAGCTTAAAGTGGATTCCGAACCATTACAAACATCCATGGAAAGTCAGGACTCGAACCTGAAAACTGCGACAACGAGAGCCAGAGCGCTAGACAGACTAAGAAGAAAAGTGAGAACAGCCAATAAAGATAAAGAATCTACAGAAAGCAAAACAATTTATTGTTTTTCACAAATTTTCTACGTGATCTCCTATCGATATGAGGACACTTTGCATGCGACATATTGTGTAACAGAACTGAAGCACGTTCTATGACAATAGGAACGTGTTTTGAACCGGACGCCTGATGGCATCTTCTAAATGAGATATAGTATGCGGATTAGATGTATACACTTTGAATTTCAGGTATCCCCACAACCAAAAATCCTTGGGAGTGAGACTGGGGGAACTTCTCGGCCACGTAAACGTGAAATGGTGCGAGATAATTCTGTTGACAAACTGTTGTGTTAAGAAACATTTGACAGAAGGCCACCATGTGAGGAATACCATCGTCATTCACATAACATCATATAGAGCATTTCGCAGTAATGATACTTGAAATCTAAAGTGTATGCATTTATTTGGTAAACTCCATCTGATTTGAACGATGCCATCAGATGCCAAGTTCAACAAGTGCAATCTTGTACATGATTTATTGCTGTTCCCCATCAGACGTCATGCTCAACAAGAGTAATCTTGTACATGCTTTAGTATTGTTCCACTTGTACATCAGTCACATTAAATGTGTTGTCATATGTGACAGAGGTTACGTACAAAATTTGTGAAACACAGTAAATTATTTTGCTTTCTGTTCACTCAAGTAGAATAATAAAGCTAATTTACCGTCCCTACTGTGTAATGTTCAATCTGCTAAGATTTTGTTTTATTTTTGTTGAATGACCTCAGCACACATAAAGATTCAAGCACACTATAAACAAATATCCTCATTTTGAAGAGAATGTGGAGTCATCCTAAAGGAAGTAGGACGATCAAATCAAAAGATCGAAAGACACTTGTGTCTGTTCATGTGAAAGGCATTTGTTAAAAATATCTGATATTTTCCAATGTCTTCTAAAACATGCAAGCATTTTAAGTGCAATTTTTATAAAATAAAAAACTGTCAGTTTGATTTTTAAAATATAAATGAGACATGTTTGCAAAAAATTATACATTTATTTTTCAAAAACAGAAACTTCTTGTGCTGTCTTATCTAGAATCAACTATTCATGTCAACTACGTCGAATACAGACATTGCATAGATCCAAATGCCGAGTAATATTTCTATTTGATTACCCTGCTCCCTTTAAAACAATTTCAAATGGTAACATAGGCTCGTACTGTCCGTCAATCTTTACGTGAGGCATTCTTTAGTCAAAGCATATCGACGGAATGCAATTTGCATGAAAGTTCAGCTCCGTATTTCACTTTTATCCCGGCCAGAAGTTCAAATACCATGTAGTTCTATTATGAATTCTGGAGATCATGGAATGCTCAAATGCGATTGATTCCTCTCTTATAATTTTTTTATTTTCTCCTTTTTTTATTCTATCCGGTAAGCGATTCTTCTGAGCTGTAGCTATTATCCAAATTTCTCCTCTTTTAACCCCCAATTGGCTAGCTCTTTGGCTTTTCATACCACAGGTTTCCGGTTCGAATCCTGGTCATGGCATGGCTTTTTGTTAGTAGTTTGGAATCCCCTTTAAAACTATAGGTCCCTGCTTAATATAATCGTAGATCGATTCACGTCCGTAGCATATTTTAAAGCTACACGTTCTCCCCCTGGTTAATGTTAAATGAATAACAGCTGTGCAGCTCTTGCTTATGGTATAAAGATAATCTGCTTATCTTGTTAGGTGCAGAAATACTTCTCCCCAGAGGATTCTGTAGCCTGGTGGCCAATTGGCTAGCGCTCTGGCCTTTGATACCACAGACTTCAATTTCGAATCCTGGCGGTGGCATGGATGTTTGTGGGTGGTTCAGAAACCCTCGCTAAGCTGTAGGTCCCAATCTAATTAACCCAACGTGTATACAAAATGATTGTAGAGAGATAAACTAAACCTCTTTTAATCCATCTAGATGGTCAGTTGTGATTCTTTGAAGCTCTAGTTATTATCCAGGTTTCTCCTTTTATTATGCCATCCAGAGTTCAGATACCTGGAGTTCATTTATTGACCGTCGACGTGGAATTTTTTGCATATTGAATCAAAAGGTATTTACGAGAAAAGTTTTCATATATTAAAATAATTCCTTCTGATTGCATTCGTTTTAATTATTTTTTTTTCATCTTAATGTGAATAAAATGACAATTTAATGATAACTGAAATGACATTCGCTTCTATTTTTTTCTCTTTATTGAACAGAAGAAAGATTGTACGATTTTACTTTTTAAATGAAAAACTGAAATTTATATTTATGTTCAGTTGTTTTAAGACTTTTTGATCATTGTTTTTCCCATTTTAAATAAAAAAATGCATCTCTTTCGTTAAAATTTTTACTGAAACAAAAAATTATGAATCATGCAGAAATAAGTTATCGAATTAGACTCCAGTGAATTTACATTCTAACATCCTAACATTTAACTTAATAAAGAGCTTTTGTTTCCTTATATCACTTTGTTTAGTTTTTAACAATTATTTAATTATTTGCTTACAAGTAAAAATAAAAGGCATCATGAAATAAAAACTCCACTCTAATGTTTTTGGGCATAAATTAAATCACACTACATTATTTAATAAAAACTTTAAGTAACAAAATTCTGTTATTGTTTTTGAATATCGGGATCTTTCGCTTAAGATCATTCGACACAGAAGGGCAAAGACATTCTACTAAAACATAAAGATTCTACATTATCCTAAATAAAAATTCTACATTTTTCATGGTGGAAACTTTGGCAAACTAGTTTACTTTATTATTTATATTTTAATACTAAAATTTAAATTAAGCAATCCAAAAGGGGTCTACCTCCCTACCCTCCCTTTGTGAGAGACCAAAGGAAGGAATTCCATTATTATATATATTAAGTATTTATATTATATATTAAATATTTATCAGGCTTCTCCTTGACATAGACATGAAACTTCGTTTATCGGGGAACTTCTTAGATCATCTAGCCTTAGCTCTTGTGATTATATGCACATATATTGTCAAATATGGTTTATTACATTTATATCATAAAATAAAGACTCCATACATTTTTTATACACAGATATTGGATGCTGTTGAACATTTTTTAAATAAAAGGAGGTCAAGAACCAAAAGGCTCTACATTAACTTCTGCCATTGTCACATCAACATCAAACATTCGGGAAACTAAAAGTATAATTCAACTCTCTTTCACGATATGAGCCTATGACAGTTATTTAGGCCACGTTGATAAAAGGGTAGAAAACACCAAGAATTTAGGTGGGACGAACCCACGATCAACATCGATTGCCGCCTCTGTTCCTCAACAAATCTGACCCCCTCTCCCAGACAGCAATACTCCTTCTGTTGGTGTCGAAATCATAAATCCAATGCCAACTCAAGCCCTCGGGTATAATTTCGTGTGCGATAGACTCACTCAAAACGTCCTTGAGGACATTTTTTTGTCCTTTTATGCCCTGAGAGCATTGTGGAAATAAATGAGGCGGATAAATGTGCGGATTCTTTTTCCCCATCTTATCCCAGGAGATTCCAGATAACAGGCCTCAAGGCAAAGATTTAAGGCACGAGGCACCACTTTGATGGTGTTTAAGGACACTTATTTGTCCTTTGCGCAGAGTATGCAGGGAGCATTCGGGCTGGCGACATCAGCAGTACATTCGCCAAGAAGAGACATTACAGTGCACTTCTTCCGTCGCCAAGCAACGAGTAATGGTCATATGCCAAAGGATGTTTGGCGTAAAGCCTCCTTTGGTACGCAGAGTAATGACGGGGCTGGAAAAATGGGGCTGATTACTTTTGTAAATTATATTATGGCTGTTGTTTTATAAACACGCATAGATCTTCGTAAACAGTCGGGTTCTGTCTCACAAATCTTTAAAGGAAGAAGTTATTTTTATAATAAAATTCATTTTTAGTAGTCATGTGTCATATTGTGATGTTGTACATGAGAAAAGAACTTTAGATAGATGTTTTTATTCACAAAAATTCTTTTCCTCTTAAATGTAATTGCAGCTAATCAATTTAATTTTAATACTACTGTGCCCAAAAAGAGAGATTTTATTTATTTTTTTTTTTTAATATTTTTATTTAGATTATTTTTTTTTTTTTTGAAACCTCTTTATTTATTCTTCCAAATTTATTTCATCGCTTCAAAGTATTCCCCTAAGGACACAATGCACTTATGCCAACTTTTTCCAATACTCAATGCCTACTAAAAAGTCATCGGCAGGGAAGGTCTTCAAACAGATCGGCGAACCACGTTGAATCTCTTTGAATCGACCCAAAACGGTGTCCCCGGAGTGGTCTTTTAAGTTTGGGGAGTAGCCAGAAGTCGCATGGCGTGAATACGCTGGTTTGTGGAACGATATGGTTTTCATTTTTGGCGAAAAAAATCACGAAGAATCAATGCAGTGTTAGTTGGCGCATTCAGTGTTTTCGGAACTAAGTGAGATTTGACGCGTTTGAGGCCCAAAATGGATATGACTGATCCTTTTTGAAATTCCAACATCATCAACAAAGTCTCTAATTGTAAATTGACGGTTTTCAAGGTCCAAACCTTTAATTTTGTGAGCGTGAACTTCGTCGATTGAGGTGGATGGTCGACCAGAAGGATCTCCGTCTTCAACGCGTTCTCTGCCTTCTTTGAACTAAAAGTTTAATTCAACTCTACTTCTTCCTCAATAGGAGCCTACGGCAGTTTCTTTGGTCAGATTAATAAAAAGGGAAGAAAATGGCAAGAATTAAGGTGGGACGAACCCATGATTTTGTCAGCCACGATCAACATCGATTGTCGCCTCTCTTCCTCCAGCGCCAACTCAACCCCTCGGGTATAATTTCGTGTGCGATAGACTCACTCAAACGTCCTTGAGGACATTTTTTTTGTCCTTTTATGACCTGGGAGCATTGTGGAAATTAATGAGGCGGATAAATTTGCGGATTCTTTTTCCCCATCATCTTATCCCAGGAGATTCCAGATAACAGGCCTCAAGGCAAAGATTTAAGGCACGAGGTACCACTTTGATGGTGTTTAAGGACTCTTATTTATACTCTGCGCAGAGTATGCAGGGAGCATTTGGGCTGGCGACATCAGCAGTCCATTCGCCAAGAAGAGACATTACAGTGCACTTCTTCCGTCGCCAAGCAACGAATAATGGCCATATACCAAAGGATATTTGGCGTAAGACCTCGTTTGATATGGGTAGTAACGATGGGGCAACGGCAGGAAAAATGGGGCTGATTACTTTTGTAAATTATATTATGGCTGTTGTTTTATAAACACGAATAGATCTTCGTGAAAAGTCGGGTTGCGTCCCACAAATCTTTAAGGGAAGAGGTTATTTTTGTGATAAAATTCGTTTTAGTAAGCATGAGTGATATTTTAATGCTGTACATGAGAAAAACCATTATATAAATGTTTTTATTCACAAACTGGAATGTAATTGCAGTGTATCAATTTAGTTATAAATATGCAAGTGTTTTATTTCGATTTTAGTTTTATTTGTAATAAATACTTCATGCGAATCAAAAATAAATATTTTTGAAAGAAATATGGAATTTCCTTAGGAAAATCCCTAAAAATATTATCGTAATTCCTTGATTATATTTTTAATGCGTTGGACTATATTGCGCTCATGTAAAGATTAATTTAAAAAGAATAAATATACATGGCAAAAGAAAGTGATGATCTAAAAGTAATAATTTTTTTTAATTGAATTAATCAATTGTCCAAAGTGACTTTTATTCCCGATGAAAATTTAACTTTGGCCATGCTGTACCAAAGAGCAGTGGAAGTTACAGAAGAGAATGAAGAACGTCATTCTAATGGAAAATTCAAAAGGGTCAAAGTATCAGGCATTCGAAAATAAGATTTTAGAAATTTATCAATATGTTCTTTGGAAAGAGAAGTATCATATGACAAATATGTAAAGATTGCATAATGCACTGCTGTTGGGAGAAGGGTAAAAACCTCCTGAGTCAAGAATTACCACATTATTTTAATTTTAAAAACTTTTATTCACATTTCATCGTCCATTCTGTGGGCATCTACACTTATTCTCTCTCTCAGTCTTGCGGTCTGATGGCCAATTGGCTATCGCTCTGGTCATTAATACCACAGGCTTCAGGTTCAAATCCTGGCGGTGGCATGGATGTTTGTCAGTGGTTCGGAATCCCCGTTAAGCTGTAGGTCGCGGTCTGTTTCGCCCAATGTTTGCAGAAGATGACTATAGATCGATAAACCAAACCAAATTCTCTCAGTTTTATATTTTTTTATACACCGTTGCCAACTTACTCTCATAACTATTTTCTATTCACTGTTAGAGATACACTATAAGTAAACCTGTCCTTGCATTTCACGTGCTTATAAACACTATGTAAGTTCCGACAGCATCATTGTCAACCAGCAAAAGAATTCTTCCCAAATTGGATCATTTACACACAAAAACTTTACAGTTATCTTTAAGTCACATTCCCATCTCATCAGTTGAAAACTTTCAAAATTTCTCTTTTTCTAATAAACATTTAAAAAAGTTATTTCGGTTGTTTTTATAACTTTTGAAAATTTCGATCTTAATCTATAATCTATAACTCGTGTTTATATTTTTTAAAGGAAATAAAGTTCGAAGTATCACTGCATTGAAAGTCAAAAATGAAGGGAATTTTTTATGTGCCTTTTCACCAACTCATGCGCAAACAGTTTATCGCTGTCCCTAGATTACCTTCAATCCCATTTGAACAACTTTAAGGAAAAACAACTTTTCTTAAAGCTGTTTACTAAAAGGAGAAGTAAATATCAGCGTGGGTTGTTTATCCTGAGAATACCAGTCTTTACTTTTATGGCAGCTTTTCAAATTTTTAAGGACCCAAAACTACAAGTAAAGATTTAAAAAGGGAAGAAACTGTCTTCTCAGGACAAACAAAAAACAGTCCCACCCTCTTCCCACGCAACCTGCAAGTGACCTCCCACCCACCTTATGATCAGTGTCCTGATTATGTGCAGCAGAGGAAGGAAAACGGGGAAAGTACTCCTGGGGAGAAAAACAAAAGCAGATACAAATCGGAAAATGAGTCTCTGTGGCGGGAAATCCATCATTACGGGTAGCAGGTGGAGGAAAAGTAAGTGTTGTGTATTGTGGTGTGAATAAGTAGAACAGTGACCAGGGGCAAAGTTTCTTCAATTTTGGGTTCGATAGAAAAGAATATTGCCTTTTCAAAAGAACTTTTTGTTGTTGGGTTTCATCTTTTGTTCCTCAAAAGTTGAATTTAAGTTTATTCAACCGTTTAATGGCTTTGAACTGCAGGTAATTGATTAATAGAAAAATCTCTTTTCATGTTTTTTCATGCTAGAGCTAATTTTATAAAGAATTATATGCTGCAAACCCCTTTTAGTTCATGGTTAATTTCGTTTCATTTATTTATTTATTTTTACCTCTGAATAAATGTATTGGTTATTTGTTAAACACAAAGCATGTTCTCTTCAAAAGTTTGACCAGAGGGATAGATTTGTATAAAATTGTGTTACTAAAGCGACCTGCTATACTGCCCTCCTAGTGTCGTAATTTTGAGGGAATTTTAACAAGAAGGGTTGTATTTTGAATCCGTTGACGGAATAGTTGTTGTCACTCACTTGGAGGTTTGCACTACTGTTGGGAGATTGAAAAGACCTCCCGGAGTCAAGAATTACCACATTATTTTAATTTAAAAACAAAACACACTTTTATTTACATTGCGTCATCCATTATGTGTGCATCTACACTTATTTACTCTCTTTCAGTCTTATATATATTTTTAAACATCTTTTTTAAGCATCTTAAAGGTGTTTAAACAATTATATTTTGTTGTTTAAACACATTTTAAACAAAATGAAGGAAATTTGGTTATGCATTTTCACCAACACCTTTGCCAACTTACTCTCACAACTACTTCTTATTCACTATTAGAGATACACTATATGTAAATCTGCATTTACTACTGCGTGTGTTTCTGAACATTACGTAAGTTTCGACAACATCGTTGAAAAGTAGCAAAAGAATTCTTTGAAACTTGGATCACATACACATAGAAACTTTACAGTTAGTCACCTTCCCATCTCATTAGAGCAGTTGGAAAATTTTTTAAGAATATCCCCTTGCCAATAAACATTTTAAGAAGAAAGTTGTTTGTATAACTTTTGTAAATTTTCGAATTGTCCAGGGGTAAATAAATTGATTTGATTTCTTCTTCAATCTATAACTCATCTTTTAGTTTTTAAAGAAAATAAAGTTAGCGATATGACTGCGTTGAAAGTCAAAATGAAGGAAATTTTTGTGTGTGCATTTTCACCAACTGCAGCTCAAACAGTTTATCACTGTCCCCTAGATTACCTTCAATCCCATGTAAACAACTTCAAGGAAAAACTTTTTCTTAAAACTGTTTACTAAAGGGAGAAGTAAATATCAGCGTGGGCTGTTTTTCTTTACCCTGAGAAAACAGTTCTTCACTTTTTTTTTTTTCATGATAGCCATTTACCTTTGTTGAAGTTATTTTTTAAGAAACAACAACAAAGGCAAAAAAAAAAAGGAAGATACTGTCTTCCCAGGATAAACAAAAACAATCCCACGCAACCACAAGTGACCCCCTACCCACCTTATGATCAGTGTCCTGATTATTTGCAGCAGAGGAAGGAAAACGGGAAAAGTACTCCTGGGGAGAGAAAACAAAAGCAGCAACAAATCGGGAAATTAATCTCTATGGCAGGAAATCCATCATTACATGTGGCAGGTGGAGGAAAAAAGCAAGTGTTTTGTGGAAGAAGAGGTGGCCACGGGCTAAGTTTCTTCGGTTTTGGGTTGGATAGAAAAGAAATGATGCCTGTTCAAAAGAACTTCTTTTTGTTATATGGTTTTGCCTTTGTTCCTCAAAAGTTGAATTTAAGAATTATTCAACCGTTTAATGGCTTTGAACTGCTGGTAATTGATTAATAGAAAAAATGTTTTTCATGTTTTTCATGCTAGAGATAATTTCTTAAAGAACTCTATGTGCAAACCTTTTTAGTTCATGGTTTATTTCATTTCATTTATTTATTTTTACTTCTGAATTAATGTATCGGTTATTTTTGAAACACAAAGCATGTTGTCTTCAAATGCCCGGACACTTTGACCAGAAGGGTAGATTTGTATAAAATTGTATCATTCGGGGACCTGCTATACTACTGTAATAACAAGGGGTATATATAGGGATAGGGACCTGCCTTACGTATATGGCATCTTGGGAGATATATAAGGATAGGGGACATATAGTCATATAGGCACCTGCTATACATATATGGCAACCTGGGAGATATATAAGTATAGTGGGTATATATTCATATAGGGACCTGTTATACTGACTCATAGTGTCGTTCCGCAGTTTTGAGCAAATATTGCCAAGAATACTTTCGAACGACTCGCAGCCCAGTTAGCGTGCAGGAGAGCTGAGGTTTGAATGCACTCATGGAATTGTTATAATCATTACTTTCAGAAACGAGGAGATTCAGAGATTGGGACAAGCTGTCTAAAAGTATCGCGTCATTAGCTGAGTGTTCTGATGGGAATTTCATAATTTTTTCCTACACGACACGCAAATTCGGGTCAGTTATCTACAAAAGTTTTCCCGGTAAGCACTGCCCCCTGTTCCTGAGGAAGGGAGCCTCCTCACCCGTCGGTAGGCTATTCGTGGTATACATGAGGCCCACTGGCGTTCCACTCCCTCGGTCCTCCATATAAATAACTTTAAGAAAACAATTTTTTTCTTAAAAACTGTTTACTGAAAGGAGAAGTAAATATCAGCGTGGACTGTTTTTTGTTTATCCTGAGAAAACAGTTCTTTACTTTTCTTTTTTTCCATGATAGTTTTTTACCTTTGTCGAAGTTATTTTTTAAGAAACAACAACGACGACAAAGGCAAAAACTACAAGTGAAAAAAAAAAAGGAAGACACAGTCTTCCCAGGACAAACAAAAAACAGCCCACCGTCTTCACATGCAACTACAAGTGACCTCCACCCACCTTATGATCAGTGTCCCGATTATGTGCAGCAGTGGAAGGAAACGGGAAAAGTACTACTGAGGAGAGAAAACAAAAGCAGGAACAAATCGGGAAAATGAGTCTCTGTGGCGGGAAATCCATCATTACGGGTGGCAGGTGGAGGAAAAGCAAGTTGTGTGTGTTGTGAAAGAACAGTGGCCACGGGCTAAGTTTCTTCGGTTTTGGGTTCGATAGAAAAGAACGATGCCTTTTCAAAAGAACTTCTTTTCTTTTGTTCGTTTTTGTTCCCCAAAAGTTGAATTTAAGATTGTTCAACCGTTTAATGGCTTTCAACTGCAGGTAAATGATTAATAGAAAAATCTCTTTTCATGTTCTTCTTTCTAGAGCTAATTTCATAAAGAACTCTATGTGCAAACAACTTATAGTTCATGGTTTATTTCGTTTCATTTATTTATTTTATCTCTGAATAAATGTACCGGTTATTTGTTAAACACAAAGCATCTTTTCTTCAAATGCTGGGCACTTTGACCACAAGAGTAGATTTATATAAAATTGTGTCACTCATGGACCTGCTATACTGCCATAGTAGCAGGAAGATATGTAGGGATAGGGACTTTCCATACATATATGACATCCTAAGAGATGTATGGGGATAGTGGATATATAGTCATATAGGGACCTGCTATACTGCTAGTAGCAAGGGGATATATAGGGATAGAGACATGCCATAACTATATGGCATCCTTGAGGATATATAGGGATAGGGGATATATAGGGACCTGCTATACTGACTCATAATGTCGTACCGCAGTTTTGAGCAAATATTACCAAAAAAGGCTTCCGAATCACTTTCGAAATGCTTGTCACTCGTCATAATGAGTTCAAATTTTAACTGAAGATACTTGAAGAATTTGGAAACAGTACAGTATGGCATCAAAAAAAAAAGTCCCACCGATTTTTCCCATCCTATTTGGTACCACTTTGCCGTGGTGCATGGGCTTTCCCCAAACAGTGTCACAACTGTAGATCGCCCATGGGATGTCCGTCCTGCACTGTAGGATATTGAGGATTAGTCATAATAACTGAAACATGTGATGTTTTGATTTTAATAGCATACTTAAAGCTGTGTTTCTTTTATAATTTGGACTTGTGTCAAAAATCCGTGCCCAGTGAACAAAAATTAAAAATGTTAATTAAAACATTCCTATATAACACGAGTGCCTATATAACACATTCCTATATAACTGATGGCCGAGTGGTTAGTGCTGTGGCTCTCGGTACCGCAGGTAACGGCTTCACTTCCTGGCAATGCCATGGATGTTTGAAGTGGTTCGGAATCCATTTCATACCGTAGGTTCCTGTCGAATGTGATCGTAGAGTGGTGTGGGGGTAGTGTTACACCGCTTCCGTAGCCTATCTTTTAGCTACAACTGTACCCTGGGTAGTCCTAAATGATTAACAGCGGTGCAGCCCTTGATTATGGCATAAAATTTAACTGTCTCCTGTATTGCCAGCTACGTTAGAACAACAAAATTTCTGTACGTCTGATAAATAACAATCAAAAATATTTATTATAACTAAAACATCCGCTATTCAATCTTAAACAAAGAGTCTCCAACTAAAACAATGCCAGCGATGCAAAAGCGGGGATCGAACGAAACTCTAAGTCAAAAACACTTTTACGGGTTATCGAGAGAGATCGAAAAGTAGCTCCCTTATTCCGCTAACACCCGTTAATTGAGGCGTCGAAGTTCTTCCCAAAAGTCAACGCTCCGTCAGAGCGCTATTTAATGTCATTTAACGACGACCTTCCAAAGTGCATATTTCTTCTTCCTTCCTCTAACAGGCGTCAGACGATAAAACAAAATTTATCGCACGTTATTCTCAACCCCTAATTTAGGAAACCCTTCCGAACGCTGGTTCATTAACTGGAACGCCGGGAACGAACCGAACGTGAACTTTAAAAGGAGAGCGGGTCACAGTTAAATGTAGATTTTCTCGTAAAATTCACTCCTCTACGTCTGATAAATAACAATAAAAAATCTTTAATAGGACTCAAACATTTGCCATTCAATCTTAAACAAAGGATCTCCAGCTAAACAAGTAATATAAAAAAAATTCAGTTAATTCCTAATTTTTCACTATATTGCAGATAGCCCTTTATAAATAAAGTTGAAATTTTCCTCTTACAACTGGCGCCATCTATTGGTAGATACATGCAACTTAAATCTAAAAATATAATTAATTAATTAAATTTAATGAAAGTAGTAATATTAGAAAAAACTGTATTAACGTCAAGTATCATCCACGACAAGTTAAAAAAAAATGCATTTGAACTTGAGTGGATGAAAAAAGTATTTCATGAACAATTGAAAATGTGAACAAGATATATATAGGAAGAGTGTGAGCTAATAGAAGGAATTGAAAAAGGGATGTAAAAGCGAGATCGAGCGAAACTCAAACCCACTTTAACGGGTTATCGAGAGATCGGAAAAGTAGCTCCCTTATTCCGCTAACACCCGTTAATTGGAGGCTTCGAAGTTCTTCCCCAAAAGTCAACGCTCGGTTACAGCGCTATTTAAAGTCATTTAACTGCGATCTTCCAAAGTGCATGTTTTCTTCTTCCTTCTAACAGGCGTCAGATGATAAAACAAAGTTTATCGCAAGTTATTTTCAACCCCTAATTTAGGAAACGGAGCCCCTTCCGAACGCTGATTCATTAACTCGAAAGCCGGCACAACGAACCGAACGTGAACTTTAAAAGGGGGAGCGGGTCACAGTTAAATGCAAATTTTACTCGTAAAATTCGGCTTCCTGTAGGTAGTAAAATATTGAACGAGCTTCTGTCAGCTCGCAAAATTTTCTTAATTAGTCGCTTTTACTCCGGTAAAGTAGGTTTTGAATTTATGATAGCAGTAATTTTAAATGAAGGGTGACTTGTGTCACTTTCGTTGCCATGTCTTGTTGAAAAAAAAAATTTCCAGACCCAGTGAACAATATTCAAAATGGTAATTAAAACATTTCTCTACGTCTATTAAATAACAATACAAAAATCTTTACTAGTTTGTTTAGGTTTGTCGCTCTACGGTCACCTTGTACACACGTTGGGCTAAATAGACCGGGACCTACAGTTTAACGTGGATTCCGAACCACTCACAAACATCCATGCCACCGCCAGGATTAGAACCTGAAGCCTGGGATATCAAAGGCCAGAACTCTAGCCATTTGGACACCAGGCCGCTAAAATCTTTAATAAGACTGAAACACTTGCAATTCGGATTCAAGTCCCGGGGTTACATGCATGCCTGTAGTGTTTCGGAATCCACTTTAAGCCGTAGGTTCCTGTCTCATAGGACTGTAAGAGCGTCATGGAGCAAAGTTAGACTTCTACCTACAGGTACTCCAGCACAACAGAAGCTTCCGCCTTTTCCACCAACCATTAGTTTCCTTTTACTTTAACACTTAGACTTGAAATTCATTGCAATGTTTTGTTAAAAAATAAACATCGATGCCCAGTGAAAAAAAATTCAAAATGTTAATTAAAACATTCCTCTTTATCTGATAAACCACAAATAAATTTTCAATGACAATAAACAACAAATAAATATTTCAATAGGATTGAAACATTTGCGATTCAATCTCAAATAAAGAATCTCCAGCTAAGAAAAGCGAGAATCGAGCGAAAATCAAACCCACATTAACGTGTAATCGAGAGATAGAAAACTAGCTCTCTTATTCCGCTAACACCCGTTAATTGGAGTGCGTCGAAGTTCTTCCCCAAAAAGTGAACGCTCGGTTAGAGCGCTATTTAAAGTCATTTAACTGCGATCTTCCAAAGTGCATGTTTTCTTCCTTCCTCTAACAGGCGTCAGATGATAAAACAAAGTTCATCGCACGTTATTCTCAACCCCTAATTTAGGAAACGCTGGTTCATTAACTCGAACGCTGGCACAATGAACCGAACGTGAACTTTAAAAGGAGAGCGGGTCACAGTTGAATGCAGAGTTTCTCGTAAAACTCGGCTTCCTGTAGGTAACAAAAATATTGAACGAGCTTCTGTCGGCTCGGAAAGTTTTCTTAATAAGTCGCTTTTACTTCCGGTAAAGCAGGTTTTGAATTTATGAGAGAGGTGATTTTTAATACTACACAGAAAGGAAGAATAGGGTTGTCAGTCCAAAGAACCTATGCATACAAAAATATAATATTATGTATACTACTTCCATCTTATCATTTTTTTTTTTTCCATGAATCTGAGATTGGCCCTGTTTTTCAAGCCGTTATAGCTCTAGTATAGGCCGAGACGTTACAGTGTTTATTTTCCCTGTTTTTCTTCCTTTCTCCCGGTACAGGTTTCGGGTTCGGGTCCCGACAGTGCCATGGATGTTTCTAGTGGTTCAGAATCCACCGTAGGTTCCGGTCTCATACGACTATAAGAGTGTCACGGAGCCAAGTCAGACTTCTACCTACGGGTACTCCATCACAGCAGAAGCTGCCTCCCTTTCCCTCCATTCATAAGTAGATCCTTGATGGGATGTTCCATCCCACTGCAGGACACTGAGGATTAGTCATAAAAACTACAACATGCGATGTTTTGAGTTTAATAATATACTTGAGCTTTAAGTATATTATTAAACTCAAAACATCGCATGTTTCTTTTCCTTTAAGATTTTTTTTTCTAATGCAGCTGGAAAATATTCAGACCGTGATCTTTTATTCCATAAGATCTGCACCGACGTTACTCACTCAGCACTACCCAAGGGGGGCTTGTAACTTGAAGATAAACTACGGAAGCGGAGTAACAATGCTCCAGCAACACTCTACGTTCTTATTAGACCGGAACCTACTGTTTAAATTGGATTCCAAACCCCTGCAAACATCCAGGGCACCGCCGAGACTCGAACCCTCGCACCAGAGTGCTAGCCACCGAGCCTTAAAGACTTGGACTTTGCAATTCATTGCTATATTTTGTTGTAAAAAATATCCATGCCCTGTGAACAAAATTCAAAATGTTAATTAAAACATTCCTTGATAAATAACAATAAAAAAAAATCTTCAATATGAATCAAATTAGCAATTCAATCTTAAACAGAGTATCTCCAGCTAAAAAAAAGCTATGCAAAAGCGGGGATCGAGCGAAACTCAAACCCACTATAACGGGTTATCGAGAGATCGGAAACCAGCTCCCTTATTCAGCTAACACCCGTTAATTGGAGGCGTCGAAGTTCTTCCCCAAAAGTCAACTCTCGGTTAGAGCGCTATTTAAAGTCATTTAACTACGACCTTCCAAAAGTGCATGTTTTTCTTCCTTCCTCTAACAGGCGTCAGGTGATAAAACAAAGTTTATCGCA
This sequence comes from Caerostris extrusa, assembly GCA_021605095.1. NCBI lineage: Eukaryota > Metazoa > Arthropoda > Arachnida > Araneae > Araneidae > Caerostris > Caerostris extrusa. The sequence continues at coordinate 56,637 of BPLR01012326.1, read as the reverse complement.
CGTTATTCTCAACCCCTAATTTAGGAAACCCTTCCGAACGCTGGTTCATTAACTCGAACGAACCGAACGTGAACTTTAAAAGGGGAGAGCGGGTCACAGTTAAATGCAGATTTCGTAGCTCGTAAAATTCGGCTTCTTCCGGTAGGTAATAAAATATTGAACGAGCTTCTGTCGGCTCGGAGAGTTTTCTTAATAAGTCGCTTTTACTCCCGTGATGTAGGTTTTGAATTTATGGTAGAGGTGGTTTTAAATACTAAACAGAAAGGAAGAATAGGGTTGTGAGCTGAAAGAAACTATGTCTACAAAAAAATATTGTATGTATATTTTCCTTTTAATATATATATATATATATATATATATATATATATATATTCTTTTATTCCTATCTTATCACTTCTAAAAGGTCCAACAACAATGATTTGGCCGATTATTATTACTTGAGGTTCTTATTGAACTTGCAGCGTTTGTAGCCTTTTTTTTCTCACGAGAACAGTTTTTTTATTTCATTCCCAGGAGAGAGTATGCTATTTGACCAATATATAATAAACCCATCACTCATAGTTGACAGCAGACGAGATGTATTATGGGTAGTTATATTGCATGTAATTTAGTGTTTTTTTAATAATGAGAACAACCTGTCACTCAAATCTGATAACAGATACTCGGTTTCATGTATAATGAGGAAATTAGTGAATGTCTGCGTGATCTTCGCGGGTAGAAACAATTACAGATTGAATATCAACCAATTGTTATGTCATGAGTTGTTTCATCTTGATGGGTGATAGACCATGAGTTCAGAAATTTCTTTTCCAATGAGCAGTAATTGTAGGTGCCCCTAACCCTTCTCTTGAAAGAGAGTTCTACGACGAGTCGACCAGAAGTGTTGTTCTTTTTTTTTTCTGAAGTGACTGAATAGGCCGGAGTTTTCCACCTGTTATCAAAGTAAGCCCCTTGTGGTTTCATGAATCACGCCGTGTGATAGTTAAGTTCTGCCGCAGACCAGGTGTTCAGTTTCGTCGTAGGCTCGGTAACTTTGAAAATTTCCGTCCATGGAGTGAACTGCACTTGTGTATATCTAATTTATATTCAAACTATCTTTAATTTTTAATTTTTTGTAAATAGAGTTTTGTATGATAAAAGCGACGAAGGACAAAAAATTTCATAGATTCAAGGTGAGGAAAATGAAGAAACAGATTTTCCAAATGAAGCATCTACGAGGTGTTCCATCCAAATAGAAACAGTTCAATGAAGGAAAATTCTTTGTAACTCACCCTGGGTAATGCTGAGCCTGTTACAAACCTGCCAATTTTTATTAATACTAATTTCAGGTATAAACTAACCAAGATAAGAAAACAATAAGAGAATATTACAATCTAGAGTATTTCAAAACAAACACAATACACGCTATGTGCTGTTATTAATGATTTTTAAGTAATGTTACAATGTTAGATAAAATTATAGAATATAATATTTTCCTCTCAAAAATATAGATGGATAGGATAAACAAATAACAAATTATGGGAAAAATTGGTTTCTTCCTAGATACAAATACTGAATATATTGAAAATACAATATCCGATTTCTTCTATATTTCATCCTATTGCATTTTAAAATAAAAACACCATGCAGAATGAAAAAGGAGGAAGCCTACATTTAAAAAAAAAAATGTTTGCAGAAACAAAATTCCGTAAAATCTTATTTGAATATTAGAATCCAGAAAAATATTTGGACAGAAAAGAAGTTGATAGATTGTTTGCTGCATGCAAAATGATGGAAAACATCTGGCCTTGTGATAAACTGAATTTGTTGTGGACTATTTTTCTGAAAACAGTTTAAATCGAAACTTTGTTTCTCTTCTAAATTGTAATAATAGATATCTTGGGGACCTTCGGCTGACTTTTTCAGAAACAATAAAGTATATCTGTAGTGGTATTAGTCAACCTTCTTTTCTTAAATGCATTAACATATACGTAACAAATAAAGGAGTTTACTGATGAGAGCTTAAACGCAACTGGGAATTCCACCTTTTTTAATTCTTCTTGAAAAATATAAAAAACATTTGTGTTCTTTGAAAAATTTTGTCTTTCATTTAAAATCTTAATTAATCCATCTACTGGTTCAAAATTAAAATAGATTTAAAATAAACAAACAGTTTCTATTAGAATGATTCATTTCAGCATTTTGTCATTGCGCTTTTAATTTATAAAAGTTTTTATACAAACTAAAGCTTATAAATAAAAAACCCAATGTTTGAAGCTTTTTTTGAAGAAAATCGGATTTTACTCAACTCTCTAATGCTAAAGGGGCCTGATGGCACTACGATGGATGATGAGTGACTAGCACTGTGGCACACCGCATTCACCAGATTGGCCCCATCAACATTTTGACTGTTTACAGAAAGAATATTATTTGGGCTAGGTTAACAGGTTTTTTTTTTTTTTTTAATCGATGTAGATTTGGTTTGTTCCTCTACAGTCATTTTTTGGATGCCTTAGGCTAATTAAACCGAGAACTACAGTTTAAAGTGGATTTCGAACCACTCAAAAACATACATGCCACCACCAGGATTCGAATCTGAAGAACCATCTGGCCATCAGGCCGCTATCTGTAAATAAATATACATTATTATTATTAATAAATTATTATTAATTTTTCTACATATTTGACATTTATATTCGATTAATCAACTTCTTTGTGCTATTTTTTCTATCCATAATACTTAAAAATAAAATATATGTAATGTCAATTATTTATATTACGTTTAATTATATTTATTTTATGTATTTTTTTTAATTATTACGTTTAGTATTTATTTTATGTATTTTTTAATTATTTCTTTTATTATATTTAGTATTTATTTTATGTAATATTTATTTATATCTCGTACAAAATTATCTGAATTATACGTAAAATACAATTCTTTAACAGGATATACAGATTTTTAAAAGTACAAAAACGATATAAAAAATAATAATAATCAGTGGCCAGATAGACACAGACCAAAAATTCAAACTCGTAAAACAGTCACAGACAAGGTTGTATAAGTAGATTCGTATAAAATTTAACTAAATAAAAGAAAAATTATAGTACGTAAAGTCGACTTCTTTCATACTGATATGAAAAAAAACCCGCAAAAATGAATAATATCGCGTCGGGTTTCATTTTAATCAAACTGTTTCTAGTTTAAAGTATCGGGATAAAATTTTAATCTACGGCTATCTTATGCACACGAGAGATAGATCGGGACCTACAGTTTAAAGTGGATCAAAAACTACTCACAAACATCCATGCCATCGCCAGGACTGGGGAAAAAATTATCTGAGTTATAAACAAAATAAAATACTTTAATAGGATACAGTTTTTTTTAAATACAAAAAAAGACATAAAAAATAATAATCATCGGTTGGGCCGGTAGACACAGACCAAAATTCAAATGTAACTAAAAGTTAAATATAAGTAGGTTCATATAAAATTTAACATTGAAAGAAAAACTGTAGTACGTGAAGTTGACTTTTTCATACTGACATGAAAAAAAAACAAACGTAATAACGAATAATATCTCGGCGAGTTTCATTTTAATAAAACTGTTTCTAGTTTTAAAGTATCGGGATAAAATTTTAATGTTGGAGAATATACCTTCGAAATTAATTATTTAGAAAAAAATATAAGTGACAGAATTATTTTATCACCTTACGTTTTAATTTTCTGGCCGAAACTGCATTAGAAAATTAAAATAAGACTGAGTTCGTATCATTTTAAGTAACTGGAATTCCGGTCCAAATTAAAATGGTTCTCTTGTGTACAAAGGTTCCTTCCAGAAAAAATAAGAAATATTTTATAATTGCGAAGAACTGGAACGAATTTAAGTTTCTTGGTTCATTAAATTGAAGAAAAAAAATAATTGCAGATTGTCCAGTTTTTTTAAAATAAAATAATAATTTTATCATACAAAAACTAAGTTGGACTCAACTTTAAAAAAAAAAAAAAACAGCTGAGTTCTGTATATTTTTAATTAAAAATTTAATACTTTTTTACAGAATTGGAAATATGCTTAATAATATTAGAAGTAATAACCCGAATGTTTTTTAAGGTAAAATGATTTATCATTTATTTTTAATGTATACTTCGAGGTTCAAATTCAAAATTAAAAAAGTATTTATTAAATTTTTAATTACATTTTGTTGCACAAAATCATATATTATCTATATGTATATTTTTAAATCTACAGAGTTATTTTAATTTTTAATGTTTTCTAAACAAATTAAAATGTATTATTATAATTATGTAGATATTTTTATTAATTTTCTAGTGCTAGGAAAAAAATATAGGGCCTGATGGCCGAGTGACTTGCGCTCTGTCGTTCGGTGCTACCGGTTTAAGTCTGGGTAGTGCCATGGATGTTTGTAGATGTGCGGAGTTCACTTTAAACCGCAATGTTTCTGTAGTGTTTCGAGAATCCACTTTAAACCGTAGTGTTTCTGTAGTGTTTCGGAATCCTCGAACTCAAAACCTGTGGCACCGAGAACCAGAACGCTAGATACTGAGCCAGTCAGGCCCTTATTTTTTCTATCCATAATGATTAAAAATTAAAATATTCCTTTATATGAATTTGTGTAATGATTAATTTTAACTCGTACAAAATTATCTGGTTTGGTTTGTCACTCTACGGTCATGTTATGCACACGAGAGACAAATCGGGACCTACAGTTTAAAGTGGTTTAAAAACTACTCATAATCATCTATGCCACCGCCAGGATTTGAACCTGAAGACTGGGGCAAAATTATCTGAGTTATAAGCAAAATAAAATAATTAATAGGATACAGTTTTTTTAAAGTACAAAAAAAAACATAAAAATAAAGTAAAAAACTACTCACAAACATCCATGCCACAGCCATGATTCGAACCTGGAGACTAGGACAAAAATTATCTGAGTAATAAGCAAAATAAAATACTTTAATAGGATACAGTTTCTTTTAAAGTACAAAAAACATAAAATAATAATAATAATCGGTTGGACAAGTAGACACGCTAAAATTCAATCGTAACTAAAAGTCAAATATAAGTAGATTCGTATAAAATTTAACATTGAAAGAAAAACTGTAGTACGTGAAGTTGACTTCTTTCTTACTGACATGAAAAAACAACCGCAATAACGAATAATATCGCGGCGGGTTTCAATTTAATAAAACTGTTTCTAGTTTCAAAGTATTGATTAAAATTTTAATGTTGGAGAATATACCGTCGAAATTAATTATTTAGAAAAAATATAAGTGACAGAATTATTTTATCACTTTTCGTTTTAATTTTCTGGCTGAAACTGCATTAGAGAAGTAAAATAAGACGCTGTTCGTATTATTTTAATTAACTGGAATTCGGATCCAAATTAAAATGATTCTCTAGTGTACAGGGGTTCCTTCCAGAAAAAATATGAAATAAGAAATATTTTATAATTGCAAAGAACTGGAACGAATTTAAGTTTTTTGGTTCATTAAAATGAAGAAAAATAATTGCAGATTGTCCAGCTTTTTTAAAAAATAATAAAATAATAATTTTATCATTCAAACCACGTTGGACTCAACTTTAAAAACAGCTGAGTTCTGTATATTTTTTAATTAAAAATTCTGATACTTTTTTTCCTGAATTGGGACTATGTTTAATAACATTAGAAGTATTAACCAGGATGTTTTTTTTTTAATGTAAAATGATTTAACATTTATTTTTAATATGTACTTCGAGTTTCAAATTCAAAATTAAAGATATGTTTATTAAATTTTTAATTACATTTTATTGCGCAAAATTATATATTATCTATACGTATATTTTTTAAATATACATATTTATATTAATTATTTAAGTTTTCTAAACAAATAACAATGTATTGTTATAATTATGTTGGATATTTTTATAAATTTTCTAGTGCTAGGAAAAACTATGGGGACTGATGGCCGAGTGACTTGCGCTCTGGCGTTTGGTGCTACAGGTTTGAATCCGGGAGGTGCCATGGATATTTGTAGTGGCTCAGAATCCACTTTTTAAACAGTAGTGTTTCTGTAGTGTTTCGGAATCCTCGAACTCAAAACCTGTGGCACAGAGAACCAGAACGCTAGATATTGAGCCAGTCAGGCCCTTATTTTTCTATCCATAATGATTAAAAATTAAAATATTCCTTTTATATGAATTTGTGTAATGTTTAATTTTAACTCGTACAAAATTGTCTGGTTTGGTTTGTCGCTCTACGGTCATGTTATACACACGAGAGACAAATCGGGACCTACAGTTTAAAGTGGTTCAAAAACTATTTACAATAATCTATGCCACCGCCAGGATTCGAACCTGAAGACTGGAACAAAATTATCTGAGTTATAAGCAAAATAAAATACTTTAATAGGATACTGATTTTTTAAAGTACAAAACTAAAACTAAACTAAAAGTCAAATATAAGTAGATTCGTATAAAATTTAACATTGAAAGAAAAACTGTAGTACATGAAGGTGACTTCTTTAATGTTGGCATGAAAAAAAAACATGGATACCGAAATAACGAATAATATCGCGGCGAGTTTCATTTTAATAAAACTGTTTCTAGTTTTAAAGTATCGGGATAAAATTTTAATGTTGGAGAATATACCGTCCAAATTAATTATTTAGAAAAATATGAGTGACAGAATTATTTTATCACCTTTCGTTTTAATTTTCTGGCTGAAACAGCATTAGAGAAGTGAAATAAGACAGCTTTTGGATCATTTTAATTAACTGGAATTTGGTTCCAAATTAAAATGATTCTCTTGTGTACAGGAGTTCCTCCCAGAAAAATATATGAAATATTTTATAATTGCGAAGAACTTCAACGAATTTAAGTTTTTGGTTCATTAGAATGAAGAAAAAATAATTGCAGATTGTCCAGTTTTTTTTTAAAAAATAAAATAATAATTTTTATCATTCAAACTAAGTTGGACTCAAGTTTAAGAAAAATAGCTGAGTTCTGTTCTGTATATTTTTAATTAAAAATTCTGGTACTTTTTTTCCGAATTGGAAATATGCTTAATAATATTAGAAGTAATAACCCGAATGTTTTTTTTAAGGTAAAATGGCCTTAACATTTATTTTTTAATATATACTTCGAGGTTCAAATTCAAAATTCAAAATATTTTTTATTAAATTTTTAATTACATTTTTCTTGCACAATATGTATATTTTTAAATATACATATTTATGTTAATGTTTAATGTTTTCTAAACAAAGAAAAATTTATTTTGTTATAATTATGTAGATATTTTTATAAATTTTCTAGTGCTAGGAAAAAATATGGGACCTGATGGCCGAGTGGCTTGAGCTCTGGCACTCGGTGGCACAGGTTTCGGGTTCGAGTGCGGGTGGTACCATGGATGTTTGTAGAGGTTCGAATCCACTTTAAACCGTAGGTCCCGGTCCAATATGACTGTAGAGCGTTGGTCTTAGGACTGACAACCCTACTCCGTAAAAAGAAAACAGCTCCTGTCTTGAAATTTGCCAGTAGACAGACGGCCTTGGTCCATGATGGGGCTGTTGCACCATGGTGGACCAAAATGATAGTAAAAGATGAAGAAGAAAAGCAAATATTAAATTTTTCAATCTTAAAATTATACCAAACATCTTTTACTTCTTTTTACTGTGAAGAAACTTGTATTATTGTAACTCTTAAGACCACCTAGCAACATCAGCGTTTTCTCTATGTATCAGAAGATTATGCTTGTTGGAACGACTTTCAAGGTTGATCTGCTTGATACCTCCTAGTTGTTAGAGGGAATCGACCTCCATAAAATACCATTGTGACATGTTTTTTCCGAATCATTATTATGTTATCTTACCGTAATTTTACGTATCTGGTCCCATATTTTTCTTCTAGTACTTGAAAATTTATAAAAATATCTACACAATTATAATAATACATTTGTATTTGTTTAGAAAACTTTAAATAATAATATAAATATGTATATTTAGTAAAATACACATATGGATAATATATGAATTTTGCAAGAATATAAAATTAAAAATTTAATAAATATATTTTTAATTTAGAACTTGAAACTCGAAGTACACATTAAAAATAAGTGTTTAACATTCTGGTTATTACTTCTAATATCATTAAGCATATTTCCAATTCAGAAAAAAGTATCAGAATTTTTAATTAAAAATATACAGAATTCAGCTGTTTTTCTTAAAGTTTTTCTTAAAGTCCTTTTACTTGAGTCCAACTTAGTTGGAATGATAAAATTATTATTTTTTAAAAACTGGACAATCTGCAATTATTTTTTTCTTCATTTTAATGAACCAAGAAACATAAATTCGTAATCTTTACTGTTATTATTGTAGTCGAATTCGTATCCACTTATTTATGTATGCTAACACTGCTGAAGAGTACAATAAAAATCCATGCAGCAATATATTATTTCTAAAGTCTAAATAAATTGATCCAATAAGTCACAGCTATTACTCAGTCTCTGCTTCCGAAAACGAGGAAACTTGACGATCACGACATGGACAGCCTGAATAAACATCGATACATAGTCAAGATGCCTGAAGAGGATTTTCCGTTTTCCCTCATACAATATGCAAATGCGATGCAATTTCCCTAAAAGTCCTCCTAGAAGTCAATGCTATCAATAATCTGTTCATTGTTTCCATAAGGAGAACAAGAGGCCACTCAACGTACAGCAAGAAAAAAAGGAACTATTGTTGATTAACTAATTATGAAATTCGATTAAATTAAAAATGACAACATTCTAAGAATATATATATTATACAGGAGATTATATTTAAAATCTCACTTTCAAACTGCTGTAAAAAAGAACCACTCGTCACAATGAATTCAAATTTGAACTGAAGATATTTGAAGAAGGGCGAAACGGTACGGCATCCAAAACCAATTCCAAAGTGTATTAATAGATGGCGCTGTAAGCGGCATAAAGAAAGTGAATTTTGAATCGAAATGACAACGTGTTTGACATGAGTTGCACGTTAAATCAACTGTAGTGTTCAAATGTGCTTGATTGTTTCAGTTTGTTTGACTGAAAACTATCTTCCAAGTCATTCAGCAGTCGTGACACTGTTAGTGGAAAACCCATCGACCATGGTAAGGTCCAATTGGATGGGAAAAATCGGTGGAACCTTTTTTTTTGAATGCCGTGTCGTTTCCCCTTCCTCAAGTATCTTCAGTTTAAATTTGAAGTCATTGTCAGGAGTGGTTCTTTTTTACAGTATTTTCAAAGTGGGTAAGTAATTATAATCACCCTGTATATATATAAAATAAATTAATGTATCGCTCTTTTAAATTTCAAATAACAAGATTAATTCGCCATTTTCATAAAAATTTTAAAAATAATTAATCATTCAAAACATTTTTGATTAAAAAGATAATGTTTAAATGAACGTTGATGATAAACGTGAAGAGTTGTTTTTTTTTTTTTACCATAAAATTCCGAAAAGATTTCGAACCATCTTGAAGCTTGTTATAACTTTGCCTCAAGCCTTTTATATAGTACATTACGGTGACAAACACTATAATTACCAAATAAAAACATTGCACTGAAAAATACTCGCATAATTAGGAAAAAAAAAACTATATTCTTAAATGCTAAAATAAATTTTGAAAAAGAAAGAAACGAGGTTTGATGTATTATTATTATTTTATCTTACCATCAATAAGAATCAGTGTCATTTTTTTTAGAATGACGTAGTTTTTACCAACTTGTCTGATAATCGCAAATAATTAAAGGATTGACTCTTAATGGTTTCCCAAAAAAAGAAAGATTTGAATGACGCTGACATGTAAACTTGACATTTTTTTACTGTCTTTGTTGGTACCCAACTAGCAATTAAGGAACACTGTATCATAAAGCTTAGTAAATATTTATTTAAACTTCATTATTTCATAAATATAAAAGAATAAAATTTTGATTCTTCCTTTGGCATTCAAATATTTGTTTAGATATATTTTTATAGATGGTACGTTTGAATAAAATACTGGTTTATACGTTTGAATGAATATTGATTTTTACGTTTGAATAAAATACTGGTTTACACGTTTGAATGCATGTTGATTTTTACGTTCGAATAAAATACTGGATTATATATTTGAATGAAACACTGGTTTATACCTTTGAATAAAATACTGGTTTATACATTAGAATGAGTACTGATTTTTTTGTTTGAATAAAATACTGGTTTATACATTAGAATGAATACTGATTTTTACGTTTGAATAAAATACAGGTTTATACATTAGAATGAATAATGATTTTTACGTTTGAATAAAATACAGGTTTATAAATTAGAATGAATACTGATTTTTACGTTTGAATAAAATACTGGTTTATACATTAGAATGAATACTGATTTTTTACGTTTGAATAAAATACTGGTTTATACATTAGAATGAATACTGATTTTTACGTTTGAATAAAATACAGGTTTATACATTAGAATGAATACTGATTTTTACGTTTGAATAAAATACTGGTTTATATATTAGAATGAATACTGATTTTTACGTTTGAATAAAATACAGGTTTATACATTAGAATGAATACTGATTTTTACGTTTGAATAAAATACTGGTATATACGTTTGAATGAGACACTGGTTTATACGTTTGAATAAAATACTGATATATGCGTTTGAATGAGACACTGGTTTATACGTTTGAATAAAATATTGATTTATGCGTTTGAATAAAATTTTGATTTTTGAGTTTAATAAAATACTGATTTATACGCTTGAATAATATATTGATATACAGTATTGAATAAAATTTTGATTTATAGGTTTGAGTGCAATACTGATTTATACGTTTGAACAAAATATTGATTTATAAATGTGAGTGAAATATTGATTTATACGTTTGAATAAAATAAGGTTTTATACGTTTGAATAAACACTGATTTTTACGTATTTGTAATGTTAAAACTATTATTAATTTTATGGATTTGCAGTGTTAAATTTATCTCAGATATCGTATAAAATTGGAATTAAACAAATTGAAACAATTGCAAATTACTTTAATCTTCAAGCGATCGATATATATACATGCATATATATAGAGAGAGAGAGATTAATGTATCGCTATTTTAAATTACAAATAACCAGATTAATTCATAATTTTCTTAAGAATTTAAAAAATAGTGAAACATTCAAAACATTTTGATTAAAAGATAATGTTTAAATGAACGTTGATGATAAACTAATGATAAATGTGAAGAGGTGTTTTTTCCATAAAATTCTGAAAAGATTTCGAACCATCTTGAGGCTTGTTATAACGTTGCCCCAAGCCATTCATACATTACGGTGACAAACACTATAATTACCAAATAAAACATTGCACTGAAAAATACTCGCATAATTAAAAAAAAACTATATTCTTAAATATGGAAATAAATTTTGAAAAATTAAGAAACGAGGTTTGATGTATTATTATTATTTTATCTTACCATCAATAAGAATCAGTGTCATTTTTTAGAATGACGTAGTTTTTACCAACTTGTCTGATAATCGTAAATAATTAAAGGATTGACTCTTAATGGTTTCCTAAAAAAGAAAGATTTGAATGACGCTGACATGTAAACTTGACATTTTTCTACTGTCTTTGTTGGTACTCAACTAGCAATTAAGGAACACTGTATCATAAAGCTTAGTAAATATTTATTTAAACTTCGTTATTTCATAAATATAAAAGAAAAAAATTTTGATTCTTCCTTTGGCATTCAAATATTTGTTTAGATATATTTTTGTAGAAGGTACGTTTGAATAAAATACTGGTTTATACGTTTGATTGAATATTGATTTTTATGTTCGAATAAAATACTGGTTTATATGTTTTAATGAGACACTGGTTTATGCGTTTGAATAAAATATTGATTTATACATTTGAATAAAATACTATTTCATACGTTAGAATAAAATACTGGTTTATACATTTGAATGAATACTGATTTTTACGTTTGAAAAAGACAATGGTTTATACGTTTGAATAAAAGACTGATTTATACTTTTTGAATAAAATATTGATTTATGCTTTTGAATAAAAGACTGATTTATACTTTTTGAATAAAATATTGATTTATGCTTTTGAATAAAATTCTGGTTTATGCGTTTGAATAAAAGTCTGATTTATACGTTTAAAAAATTGCGTATTTATACTTTTGAATAAAATATTGATTTATAAGTTTGAATAAGACACTGGTTTAAATAATGTTTTGTACGTTTGAATAAAATATTGATTTATATATCTGAATAAAGTACTGTTTTATACATTTGAATGAAACACTGGTTTATACACATTTGCAATGCTAAAATTATTATTAAATAGCACTATGGAAACAATTATCCATAGCACCATCTGGTGTAAAAATTTACAATTAAAACCAACTCTAAATCTCCCATATAAGCAAAACCACTGGAAGGTTAAAGAAGAAACAATTAATTTTAATTCTACAAATTTCTTATTTGATTATCAGCAAATTATTCAATATAACAAAATATTTTTACTGGGATACATCATTTTGACTCAATTAGAAAACCCTTCATGTTACAAAATACTTTTCTATTTATAACATAAAAAGTTAGTTTTAGTGAAAAAATATTTCATCATCATAATCATTGGCACCACATCCCTATGATGCATCAAGGCCTTCTGCCTACTGGCAGATTTCTAGACAGGAGACGTTTTCTCTTTTTCACGGGGTAAAGTTGTCAGCCCTACGCCCAACGCTCTTACAGTCATAGTAGACAGTTTGAAGTCGATTCCAAACTAGTACAAACATCCATGGCACTGTCGGGACTCGAACCCGAAACTTGTGGCACCGAGTGCAGAGCGCTAGTCGAAAAAAAACATGATATCCAAGAAATGTTAGCTTAATGAATGATAGAATATTTCTAACGAAACATTAAACTAAATAATTGGCATATTATCCCTTTTGATTAATTTTGTACGTAATCATTAATATCTCAATGCCAAATAGTCAATATTCTAAGCAGTAAATATTTAATCTAAAAAAATATTAATGCTAAATAGTTAATGTAACAAAAAATAATTAATTACAAGTTGATTAATAATTTAATTAATTAATTAATTAATTATAATAAATAAAAATATTTTTGAAACGCATAAACAATGTTTAGTTAAAATTTCTGCATTAGTTGGAAGTAGATACAAGGAGTTTCTCGAATCAAAGGTATAAAATCCATCTTTTCAAAAACTATTTGTTCGAATAAATATTTTAGATTTATGCGCTTTAAAAATATACTTTGTATATATGGCGAATAAGTTTTAAAAATATTACGTAAGTCTGAAGAATGAGGTCAACAACAAATTGTGAGGGACGTTTTAAATTGCCTCTGTTAATAATACTTAAATATAGGTAACTAATAACTAGCAAAATAACTTGTAATAAATTTTCTTAAAAACTTGCCTTCCTACAAATTCACGTATATAACTTAAAATTGTTTTCTTACTTATATTTACTTTGGCATCATTATATGAATTAAAAGTTTCATACAAAATATCCGGAATATTGGATTGTCTGCAGAATTTATGAAATTTAAAAGACTAAAGATTTTAAATCGTCTTTTATTTCTAAATACAGTTGTATCCAACATTTTTAATTTACTTTCGCATTTAAAAACATGCTAGCAAAACACACTATAGCTTTATCCGAATATTGTGCAAATTGAGCATCTAGTGAATCAGTTTGAAATTTTTCTAACAAAGTATAATTGAAGTCCCACTTTCAAAATGCACTGTAAAAAAAAAAAAGAACCACTAGTCACAGTGAGTACAAATTTGAACTGACATCAAAAAGGTTTCAAATTGTATTAATAGATGGCACTGTAAGCAGCATAAAGAAAGGGAATTCGGCTGCCAGTGATATTTTGAATCTAAATGACAACGTATTTTTACATGAGTTGCACATTAAACCAATTGTAGTGTTCAATGTGCTTGGTTGTTTCGGTATTTTGACGGAAAAAATGAATACAAAGTGATTCAACTGTTATGACACTGTTAATGGAAAGCCCATCCACGACAGCAAGGTTGCATGGGCTTTCCCAAATCCCAACTTTTTTTTTATGCGTACCGTTTCCCCTTTCGTCAAGTATCTTCAATTCAAATTTGAACTCATCGTAATGAATGGTTTTTTTTTTTTTTTACAGCATTTTGAAAATGGGACTTTAATTACAATCACCCTGTACTTTACATAATATATTTCAAAAATGTAATTCATTAATTTTATTAATAATTTCGAAGTAAATTGAAGAGCATAATCAGTCTATCTACTAAAAAGTCCCAATTATTTTTGAAAATTTTAAGGAACTTTAATTTACCATATCAAACCCAATCTTAAACCTTTTTAAAAACTTCACATTTTTATGACAAATATTTTCTGTTTGTTGCAGAAGTCATCGTTCAGTTTCAAACCTTTTTTGAAGATTTTTAACTTTAACTTTTAATTTTTAACTTTTCTACCATTTTAATTTTTTAAAATCAATAAATACTGCTACATTATAACTTTTTCATTTAGTTCTCTCTTTAAAGTAATTATATTTGTTTCATGAAATTGATTTAAAACAAATAAAACATTTTGGTTTTCAAAATGAAGATTGATAAAGAACTTTTTTGTTATAATTAATTTTTTACAAATAATTTTTAAAGATTGAATACTTGGCATATAAACTTTTGAAAAATCACTTGGATTAGAGAAATAAGGAGTTTGAACTTTTATAGTTTGTTTCATCCAATTATTTCTATTAGATTTTGTTAAATGCACAATGTACAAACGAAAATAAAAAATTTTCTATCTGAACTGGATTTTCTATCTGAATGCAGCATTTTAAAACATCGTTGTAAAATTTAGTAAACATTTTTATTTATTCCGTTGTTATTATTTTAATCATAACAGTGTAACTAAATTCTTTTAAAAGTTTTAAATCTTTTAAGAGTATTTGAATACGATACATATCAGCAATTTTTTTATATACTAGTTATAACCAAACTGACTTATACATGTTTTGCTTTAACCAATACAAAACCAAATATATACTGGTTAAATTAGGCTTTTGGTATCATACACATGGTTTTGGTTACGTTTGATTTTTTGGTATGTACATATCAGCAAATTGGTTTTTCACTGTTATTAATGCAATTATATGTGTTTAGGAAACTTTGATGTTATCATAAAGGCTTCAATAATTTGAAGCATGAAAATTCACAACCAGAGTTATAAGCCATACCAGTAATCAGACTAGATTTATATGAAATACTAGAATTTATGAATATTTAATTAAATAAAAGGCAAACATTTTTTTTTCATTTCCTTTGAGGTATTCAACATTCTTCTTTAAACCATTATTATCATCAAGATTACTTTTATTATTAAAAGGGTTAAATAATTTTTAAGATAAGGATGATGAGGACAAATTAAATCATCAATAATAAAATAATTCGTACTTTCCTTATTTTTCTACTGTTTTATATAATCCCCAAGTTTTGTAGTGAAATTCAATTAATTTTCAATGCAGTTATTATTTTCGTCATAGCTCTCACGTTATTATTCAGTGTTGTTTCTTCGTGCCATGCAGTCACAATCAAATGTCTGTATAGTTTAAATTAAATTTGTTTCCGTGGAGCTTGATTCTCACAAAGATTTATCTTGTAAACAAAAAAATTCATTTATAAGTAATAAATTTCCTTGTAATTTTTTTATGAGATTTATGTGTAAAGAATCCTTCTTCAGCTAAATTTGAAGCAATACATCAGAAAACAACGCGCGAGGCTTAACTTTTTTAAAATTTATGTGTAAAGTATTAGTTAAAGTTATGGTTAAATAAGAAGTATTAGTTAAAATATGAAGAAATATATATATGTAAACAATATGCGAGGCCTAACTTTTTCACTAAGAAATGTAACTCTACAATTACAAATTCAAATACTGATATAATTATAAAGCAATATTAGTGAGCAACTAAATGTACAGAACAGCACAAAATATTTATAATATTTAAATTCATATATTTCTACTTAACGCAGATCGCAAACACACAACGCCACTGAAGTAATATAACGTCAAAAAGAAAATGTTTTAGTCTTGAAGATTACATTAATGACGTCACTACCCGATATTTTTGACAGGGGTAAGGCCCGATAGAATGCCAATTCATCTCTCCAATAATAGTCTTAGGGGGCCAAATCTGGGTAATATGGTGGATTGTCAAGCAATTCGTATCACACTGCATTCAATTTTGTCATCGACGTCATTAATCTGTGAGCCATGAAGCATATTAATCTTCTCTTGATGAAGCAGCTCATTTTCTTCGATAAATGAGGCTTTTTTTTTCTTTACTTCTTCATCCAATCGGTTATTTTTTTTTTTGTTCTAACGCAGCTGGCAAACACTTACACAGTTGTCTTGAATGCCTTAATGCAAGTGCTGCATCGACGTTACTCACTTAACACTACCCAGGAAGTGCGTGTAGCTTGAATATAAGCTGTGGATGCTGAGTAACACTACCCCCGCCCCTCAACGCTCTACGATCCTGTTAGAACCGGGGCCTACGGTTTAAAGTGGATTCCGAACCACTACAAACATCCATGGCACCACCGGGACTCGAACACAAAACCTGTGATACGGAGTGCCAATCGGTTCTATAATGATGCATAATATTATTCTGTAGTTATTTTGCTTTTTTCAAGATAATCAAACATTATTATATGCACGTGCATGTCAAAAAGCATTTTCATAACCTTTTCGGATGATTGTTGCTTTCTTGGTCGTTCCAGAGAGCTTCAACCGGCTGAAACCCATTGTTTTTCTTGCTGACTAGATTCATGAGTATGGCGGCGAATCCGTGTTTCATCAACTGTGGTGCACGGACGAAGAAATTCAGCTTCATTACACACGAACTGCTTCAAGCAACGCTGAGAAGCACGTTCACGTTTAACAGCTTTGAACTGAAGCTGCACCCATGAGCACGAATGTTTTTCATATGCAAATGTTCATGAAGAATCTGCTCTCCACCATCCAAAATTTAACCACCGAATTTGATGGAGCAGATTAACCTTAATGTTTTTATTTAACTTCTTTTGTGTTTTTGTCTTTTAAACAAGTATTTAAAAAAAAAAAAATGTAAGTCAATTCCTCCTTTTTTTGTCACTCTATTGCAAAAACGTCCTTTATAAATAAAGTTGAGATTTTCCTCTTACATCTAGCGCCATCTATTGATAGATACATGCAACTTAAATCTAAAATAAAACTAAAATTAATTAATTTAATTTAATGAATGAATTAATACTTTAAAAAACTGTATTATAACATCCAGTGTCATCCACAACAAGTTTAAAAAATGCATTTGCACTTGAGTGGATGAATAAAAAATTAACGATGAACGATTAAAAATTTGAACAAGGTATACATAGGCAGAGTGTGAACTAATAGTAGGAATTGAATTGAAAAATAGAGCTTTATCGCAACAATAAACTCACTTAAATAAATACTAACATATAGAATGGCGTCTTTTAAAGATATAACATATCTTTAGAACATTTCAAAGTATTTTTTTTTTTGGTGGCATCTCGTGTCAGGTCACATACTTAACAGCTTAGTAGAAGATAGGACAGAAGAAAACCTAGATCTACATTTTCCACAGGTGAGTGTTATTTACTGTTGGCAGCAAGAAAGCATAAAACCACTACATCAACCCAAATTTCTTACAGTTTTTTTAATTTCTAATTTCTTCTTTCTTATTTTCTTACAGCTAATGAAATCCTTGCTTATCTTTTAAAAAAAAAAAGTAATAGAAATTTTTGATTGATGAGTTTTTCATGCATAAAATTATTTTTTGTTTTCAAAGTAAACTGCATGAAAAAGTTAATTTTTAAAAATAAAAGTAGTTCATGATATATGCTAGACATTTTTAAGAATATAATTAGTTCTTTTAGTTCGCAGCAACATAGATTTATTTTTATTTTTTATAAGGGTGAACGATACGTTTAATTTTTTTTTCTTTCTAATGCAGCTGGCAAACACAGACAGCTTGGTCTTAAGGCAAGTGCTGCACAGACGTACTCACTTTGTATTACCCAGGGGGCGCGTGTAACTTGAAGATAAGCCACGGAGTAACAATGCCCCCGCAACTCTCTACGATCCTATTAGACCGGGACCTACTTTTAATGTGGATTCCGAACCACTACAAACAACAATGGCACCGCCGGGACTAGAACCCGAAACCTGTGGTACCGAGCGCCAGAGCTCTAGCCACTCGACCCTTCAGGCCCCACCAAATGAATATAATATATAAAATATAATACACTTGTATGTAATAAATAATTAAAACAAATATAATATATATAAATTTATATATTACTTGTTTACCTTATGTAAGATCATTTAAATACACATTTTGTACGTTTCTTTTGTTTTCGTAATAAAAATAATTTTTTAAAAGAATTTCCATCGTTGTATGAAAATCCTACTTTTACATTTGATATATAAAAGTTAAAAACTGAATTTATATCTGAATAAACGACAAATATATCTTTAAACGACATATTTTGACTCCAAGCACAACAAATTTAAATACTTCTTGTGAGCAGACATCGAAGTCATTTCATAACAGAATTTAATACTGACATTTTCCATTTTTTTTTATCAAAAATAAATGAACAGTGCATAATGGATTTCAGGTACCGAAGATGGAATATATTGTATAAAGTTAAACTTTTTTTGAATCTTCGCTTACTGCACGAATAATGCAACTGAATGTTACATTTTTAGAAATACATTTTAAACTTGAAAGGAAACTATTTTGAATTCTTGGCAAAGTTATTTGCAAAATGATTTTAATTATTGCTTGCTTATTGAAATTTTAACAATATTAAGTCAAAAGAGGTAAATTAAAGGCCGATGATTTCATTGTTTTTTAAATCATTTATACGCAATATCACTGATTTCTTCAGTCTTTTAATTCTTAAGTTGAATTTAATTTCATTTCTTTTTAATCTACTAGCACGCAACCAAGATAGGGTGGGATAATGGATTAAAACCAATGGGCTAGGTGTGTGTACTATTGTGCTAAATAAATATTTGTATGGATATTTTTTTATCCCCACATACAAAAAATGAAAATCAACTTCGCTATCTTGTTATTAATTGTCGAACGAATTAACCTTTTTCAATAGAATAGTAGATTTTTAATAAATTCATTAATGAAGAGGCTGTTATACTGCACCAACATTTTACCACCCCAATTTTGAAAGAATTCAAGGATGGATCATAATTGGGATATCTCCATAGAGTGAAAAAAAAAACTTTTGTCTTTTTTGACTTTTTCAACTTGAGTCTTTTTTGTTCAAAATTGGATCCTTTATTTAGGCTTCAATATCCTCTTCCTCGAGTCAAACTAAAGATGTTTTCATTCCACATATTTATCCTTAAGATTACCACCGTAAATTTGAGAGTTCTTCTATTGGGTTGAATTCTATTGAGTTTTGAAAACTCACTCTCCTTGTTTAGAAACCAACGCGCAATCAGACCACATTGATCCTTCCACATTGTTCACATAATTCAAACTCAAGCTTAAAAGATAAAATAAACTAAATAAACGTAATAACAAACTCGCTGCTTGAAAGTAATTTTCTCTGCAGACCACACATACTGTATCGCGTCGATTCAATGGAATGGTTTACAATAAGACTTAAAAGCGTTCTTTCCAACTTAAGAAGCGCAGATTCAAACTTCAAATCATACATTCCAGATTCTCTCACAACACTTAAAAGCTACCGAGTGAATCAGGCTCCATTAGTAAATGCTGTAGACAATGGCCATAGTCTTTAATTTGTAACAGTATTCATGACTCAGAGTCATGACTGAATGAACCCGGTTCATTTGATATCCCGAATGCGTTCACCATCTGGAATGGTTCTCTAGTTGATTCGGTGATGGTTAGTTAATTATTAGTGAGCTGTTGGACGCGCTTTTGAAATATGCCCTTTTGTGCAACGAGTGTCTTTTGTATTCGTTCAAGAGGTCTCTTGTGTTCTGTGCTTAGACATTTCAGTTAAGGCCTGGTCCTGCAGGAATTTATGAAACTTGAATACCATTAGACGTTTCATTAGACAACGCAGTGTAGTATCTGTTGTATAAAGTTAGAGTTGTTCTAATGGAGATATGTGCTATGTTATGGATACCATTATGAAACGAACATGAAGTATCCATACATTTCACATTTAAATAATGATACACAAATATTGCAAGGCTTATTTGCAATTTATACAATGTTTGTTGGCCATTTGTGATAAGATGTGGATTTTATTACAGATTGATTAACAGAAAATTTTCAGCATTTGGTGCATAATACATATAGTGTTGTTATTGTCAATGCTAGGCAGTAGTTAAATTATAACAAAAATAATCGTTTACACATAATTAAATAAAATTACTAGTTTATAGTAATGATTGTTATTATTTTTTCTTTTTAAATTTTAAGGATTGGGGATCTTTTGTACAGATGCAAGCTTTTTTTTTTTTACCAACATTTTACCACTCCAATTTTGAACGGATTCAGTGATGGATCATATATCTTTTAAGAGTGTTCGTGGAAATTTGAGTCCTTTATTTAAGCTTTAATACCCTCTTCCTCATGTCTAACTAAAGGAGTTTCCATCCCGCTTATTTATCTTGAAGATTACCCCCATAAATTCGAGAGCTATTGAATTTCGAAATTCACTGTCCATGTTTGGAAACTAACGTGCAACCAGACCACATTGATGCTTTCACATTGTTCTCGTGATTCAAAACCCAAGCTTAAAAGGAAAAATAAATTAAATAATAGCAGAAACAAACTAGCTAGTCGAAAATAATTATCTTTGCAGACCACACATATCACGTCATCATGAAGTTTACTGTAAGATCAAAAAGCATTGTTTCAAACTTTAAAAGCATAGATTCAAACTTCAGAAATATATATCCCAACTTCAAACCATGCATTCCAGATTCTCTCACAACACTTAAAAGCTACCGAGTGAATCCGGTTCCATTAGTAAATATTGTAGACAATGGCCATAGTCTTTAATTTGTGACAGTATTCATGACTCGGAACCATGACTGAATGAACACGGTTCATTTGATACCTCGAATGCGTTCACCATCTGGAATGGTTCTCTAGTTGATTCGGTGATGGTTAGCTAATTATTAGTGAGCTGTTGAACACGCTTTTGAAATATGCTCTGGGAACGGGTATCTTTTGTATTCGTTCACGAGGTCTCCTGTGTTCTGTGCTTAGACATTTCAGTTAAGGCCTAGTCCTGCAGGAATTTATAAAGCTTGAATACCATTAGACGTTTCATTAGACCACGCAGTGCATCTGTTGTATACAGTTAGAGTTGTTCTAGTGGCGATATGTGAGATGTTATGGAAACCATTTTGAAACGAACGTAAAGTATCCATGCATTTCAGATTTAAATAATGATACATAAATATTGCAAGGCTTATTTGCAATTCATGCAATGTTCGTTGGTCATTCGTGATAATATGTGGATTTTATTACAGAATGATTAACAGAAAACATTGGAAACTCAATATTTGTTGGGTATAGGTATAATGTTGTTATAGCCAGTGCTAGGCAGTTGTTAAAATATAATAGTTTACAATTGATTAAATGAAAGTAGTAGTTAATTATAAGACATAGTTCTGAGAAAATTTTTCAGGGAAGTTGTAAAAGTATTAAAACGTCTAGAATAAAATGATACTTATAATGCTGTTTATAAAAGTGATTATAATTCTTTTTTTATTTTTAAGGACTGAGGATTTCAGGCTCTTTATTAACCAATCATCACAGCTTCCATTTTATGGAGTGTTTTAGTTCATGATAAATAACAATAAAATTGATTAATATGATAATGGGGAGGCTTTATGATGGAAATGTAATTATCGAGATGTGTAAGGATAATAATTTGATTATGAGGAGATTTAATGATGGGTATACAATAAGAAAGATGCTTTTTGATGGGTATTGAATGATGAGGAGGCTTTATGATGAGCATATAATGAGGAGAATACTTATTGAAGAGGTTTTATGATGAGAGAAGACTCTGTTTGGACTCGGAGAGAGGACACAGCGTAAAAAGCAAACTGAGTCCTTTTTTGTCCAAAGCTGAGTCCTTTATTTAGGCTTTAATATCCTCTTCCTCTTGTCAAACTAAAGAAGTTTTCATTTCTCATATTTATCTTGAAGATAACCTCCATAAATTCGAGAGCTGTTGGGTTTCGAAACTCCCTTTCCTTGCGTGAAAACGAACCCACAATTAGACCACATTGGTCCTTCCAAATTGTTCTCGTGATTCGAAACCCAGCTTTAAAAGATAGCAGAAATTGAATAATAGCAGTAACAAACTCGCTACTTGAAAGTAATTTTCTCTGCAGACCACGCATATCACGTCGATTCAGTGACGTTCATGCAGTTTATTGTAAGATCAAAAAGCATTCTTTCTAACTTTAGAAGCACAGAATCAAACTTCAGAACTATATATTCAAACTTCAAACCATACATTCCAGATTCTCTCACAACACTTAAAAGCTACCGAGTGAATCAGGCTCCATTAGTAAATACTGTAGACAATGGCCATAGTCTTTAATTTGTAACAGTATTCATGACTCAGATCCATCACTGAATGAACGTGGTTCATTTGATACCTCGAATGCGTTCACCATCTGGAATGGTTCTCTAGTTGATTCGGGGATGGTTAGTTAATTATTAGTGAGCTGTTGGACTAGTTTTTGAAATATGTTCTTTGTGCAACGAGTATCTTTTGTATTCGTTCAAGAGGTCTCTTGTGTTCTGTGCTTAGACATTTCAGTTAAGGTCTGGTCCTACAGGAATTTATGAAGCTTGAATACCATTAGACGTTTCATTAGACAACGCAATGTATCTGTTGTATAAAGTTAGAGTTGTTCTAACGGCGATTTGTGCTATGTTATGGAGACCATTATGAAACGAACATAAAGTATCAGTGCATTTCAGATTTAAATAATGATACATAAATATTGCAAGGCTTATTTGCAATTTATACAATGTTCGTTGGCTATATACCTATATGGTTCGTGATAATATGTGGATTTTATTACAGATTGATTAACAGAAAACTTTCAACGTTTGATAGATAATAGATATAATGTTATTATTTCCAATGCTAGGCAATTGTTAAATAATAATTTACATATAATTAAACAAAAATAATAGTTAGTTACAAGATATATAGCTAAGAAAACTTTTCATAAAAGTTAGAAAAGTATTAAATAGGTCTAGAATAAAATGATTGTTGGAATGCTGTTTATAAAAGTGATTATTATTTTTTTTTTCTTTAAATATTAAGGATTGGGGATCTTTTATACAAATGCAAGCTTTTTTACCACCTTTTACCACTCTAATTTTGTGTTCTATCGGATAGTGATCCGGTGAGTTAGGCGGCCAGTACATTAACTGGAATTCAGCATCATGTTCTTGGAACCCCTCCAACACAATGAGACAAGGGGCGTTGTCCTGTTGGAACATTCCATTTCCAGCTGGAAAGACAGAGGCCATGTAAGGGTGCAACTGGTCCGCAATGATGTTCAGATACCCTGTAGCATTCATGGTCTGCTCTACCATAACCAAGGGTCCCGGAGACGCCCAAGAGAACGTCTCCCAAATCATAATACCGCCACCACCGGCCTGTGTATGACCTACTGTACATTGAGGGAGCAGCTGTTCGCCTGGAAGACGGCTTATCTTGACACGGCCATCAGCGTGATGAATGACAAATCGTGATTTATCTGACCAGGCAACTCTCTCCCACTGATCCATGGACCAGTCCCGATGTTCCCGGGCCTAGCGCAGGCGCAGTTGGCGATGACGCTTGGTCAGCAAAGGCACATGAGTGGGACGTTTGCTGCGTAGCCCCATATCCAACAGAGTCCGCTGAACAGTGTGCTCCGATACTATTTTACTTGGCCCTGCATTGTATTGGGCTGTCAGTTGAGCCACTGTCTGGCTCTGGTTATGCTTCACCATGCGAGACAGTCTCCGACGACCATTTTCTTTGATAGCGTGTGGACGTCCAACACCATGTCGTCTACTGCTGTTTTCACCGTCATTCATCCACTTTGCATAAGTACTAACAATCGTAGATTGCGAACAACCCACGAGTCGTGCAGTTTCGGAAATACTTGTTCCGAGCCTTCGAGCCATTACAATCTGCCCTCTATCAAAGTCGCTTAGATCCGCAGCCTTTCCCATCACACACAGAAGTAAGTGAATGAATGATTCTTCATCATCATCATTCAAGTTCACGGAGTGCCTTGGTCATTATGCGACCTTTTACTCCAGAGTTGCACACTTAAAGTTCATTGTTAGAAACACATAAAATATTATATACATGAAAAAAAGGAATAAGTGATCAAGATCTGCCCAATAGAATGTTTTTAAAAAATGTACAAATAAAAGGTAAATAAGAAAATATACAATGCATAAAGGAAAATAATACTAAAAAATTATGTACAAAAGTAGTAATGAATACAAATAACAAATATGTACAAGGAATAATAAAGATAAAAATACAATAAAGGAAAAAGAGAAAACTGTGGAATATACTACAAAGTAGAGTGATTGCTGCTAGAAATGATGACAAGGATCTAGGTCTGGTGCAAATTATGCAGAGACGCCCACGGGCGCTTAGCGTTTTCCGGTAATGGGAAATCGTATCTTGGAAGATTACGAATTTCATCATTCGGAATAGAGTTTAGATTTGCGTAAAAATTAGTCGCAAGCTTCAGCATAAAATTTTGAATAGTAGGGAGGGCTAAACAACGACGGATGTCATCATTTCTAAAGTGCCAAGAATGATTCTTCAGAACTCTCCAGCAGCACTTAAATACCACTTCCACCTGATCACGTGCCTTCCACTTCATCCAGGCGAGTTCATTGCAAAATGTAGGGGTGGTCATAATGTTTGGCTCTTGAGTGTATATCTCTTAAGAGTGTTCGTTGAAATCTGAGACCTTTATTTAAGCTTTAATACCCTCTTCCCCATGTCTAACTAGAGGAGTTTCCATCCCGCGTATTAATCTTGAAGATTACACCGTAAATTTGAGAGCTATTGACTTTCTAAACTCCATCTCCTTGTTTGGAAACCAACCCGCAATCAGGTCACAATGATCTTTCCACATTTTTCACGGGATTTAAAACCCAAGCTTGAAAGATAAATTAAAATAAATAAACGCAATAACAAACTCGCTACTTGAAAGTAATTTTCTCTGCAGACCACATATATCACGTCGATACAATGGCGACCATGCTGCACGGTAAGATCAAAAAAGAGTTCTTTCAAACTTTAGAAGCATGAATTCAAACTTCAGAACTATGTATTCAAACTTCAAACCTTGCATTCCAGATTCTCTCACAACACTTAAAAGCTACAGAGTGAATCAGGCTCCATTAGTAAATGCTGTAGACAATGGCCATAGTCTTTAATTTGAAACAGTATTCATGACTCAGAACCCTGACTGAATGAACACGGTTCATTTGATACCTCGAATGCGTTCACCATCTGGAATGGTTCTCTAGTTGATTCGGGGATGGTTAGTTAATTATTAGTGAGCTGTTGGACTCGCTTTTGAAATATGCTCTTTGTGCAACGAGTATCTTTTGTATTCGTTCAAGAGGTCTCTTGTGTTCTGTGCTTAGACATTTCAGTTAAGGCTGGTCCTACAGGAATTTATGAAGCTTGAATACCATTAGACGTTTCATTAGACAACGCAATGTATCTGTTGTACAAAGTTAGAGTTGTTCTAACGGCGATTTGTGCTATGTTATGGAAACCATTATGAAACGAACATGAAGTATCCGTGCATTTCATATTTAGATACTAATGATACATAAATATTGCAAGGCTTATTTGCAATCTATACAATGTTCGAAGTGGTCATTCGTGATAATATGTGGAATTTATTACAGATAGATTAACAGAAAACTTTTAGAATTTGGTAGATAATAGGTATAATGTTGTTATTGTCAATGCTAGGCAGTTGTTTAAATATAATAAAAATAATAGTTTACAAATAGTTAAACAAAAGTAATAGTTAATTATAAGACGCAGTTCTGAGAAAACTTTTTCATGGAAGTTGGAAAAGTATTAAATACGTCTAGAATAAAATGATAGTTGGAATGCTGTTAATAAAAATTATTATTATTTTTTTAACTTTAAGGACTGAGGATTTCAGGCTCTTTATTAACCAATCATCGCAGCTTCCCTTTTATGGAGTGTTTTAGTGCATGATAAATAATAATAAAATTGATTAATATGATAATGAGGGGGGCTTTATGATGGAAATGTAATGATCTAGATGTGTAAAGATGATAATTAGATTATGAGGAGGCTTTATGCTGGGTATATAAAGGGAAGATGCTTTTTAATGGGAATTGAATGATGAGGAGGCTTTATGATGAGCATATAATGAGGAGAATACTTCTTGAGGAGGCTTTATGATGAGAGAAAACTCAGTTTGGACTCAGAGGGGACTGCGAAAACTTTTCATGGAAGTTGGAAAAGTATTAAATACGTCTAGAATAAAATGATTGTTGGAGTGCTGTTTATAAAAGTGATTATTATTTGTTTTTAATGTTAAAAAGTGGAGATTTCTGTAGGATTTTTTAACGACCATTACAGTTTCCATTTGATGGAATATTTTAGTGCATGATAAATAATAATAATATTGATTAATATGATAATGAGGATGGTTTATGATTTTAAATATGATAAATCGAGATCATGGGTATAAAATGAAGTAGATGTTTAAGGATAGTAATTAAGGAAGTAATAATAGTAATTGGTCTGATTGAGTTTCTAAACAAAGGAAAATTTGATTATAGGAAGACTTTATGAGGGGTATATATTATGAGAAGGGATGCTCTTTTGTTTGGTATTGAATGATGAGGAAAAATCTATGATAAGTATACAATGAGGAGAATACTTATTGAGGATACTTTATGATGGAATATGAAAGTGGGGTAGCTTTAAGATGGAAAATTGACAATGAAGGTATTTTTTGATGGGTATACTATATAATAAAGGACATGCTTTTTGATGGATATATAATGAGGGATTTGCTTTATGATTGGATTACGATAAGGATTGGGAATGCTTTGATGAAGAATAATAGAGAAATACAAAGCACTCATAAGCAAAATGTTGATTCTCGAACGGAGAAGTCAAAGATTTTTACTTAGAAATCCCGGTTATTGCTTTATTGGCTACCATTAGCTCTCTACCATTAGCGTAATTAGTGCATCGTATGTGCTTTCTTATAGTTGGCTTGTAAATGCGTTAAGCACTATATCTTTTATATTGAGAACACTGCTTCGTTTTATCATTGTTGTTCTCTAAGATAGGTTAAGTTAGTTAGGTTTGTCGCTCGACGGGTCTTTTTTTTTGCACACTTTAGGCTAATGAGACCAGAACCCACAGTTTAACGTAGATTCCGAACCACTCACAAATATCTATGCTACCGCCAGGATTCGAACCTGAAGCCTGTGGTACCAAAGCCAGAGCGCTAGCCAATATCTCTCTAAGATAGGAGAGTGGTCGGTTGAGTAGCATGTTGGGTTTCCGAGTCAAGGGGATTTATCAGAAACTCGACAAGAGATGTACAACCGAAAGCTTCCATGTCTACGCCAAGCATGAGAACAATAAATTTGTGAGCCGGAATCTTCTCCTTTGGGTTTGAGGATTAGGAAGTAGACAACAGATACACTTTTTGGGGTTGTTCGTTCAAAGTTTTGATTGCACAACTTCTTCCTGATTATTCCCAAAAAATCTTAAAGGGAATCCCAATTCTAGGCACTGTGATGTGAGGTGTTTGGATAGATGTAATAATGCTTCCTTGAGAATTGTCAAGGATAAAGTAAACCATTGTTGAATCGTATTTGTAAGGAATCATGGGAGGGAATCCTCAACTCAGCTCCCAGGAACCATTATAGTTAATAGTTCATCAGCCAGTTAAAAATCCCCATGAAATGAGGGACAAAATGTTACGAAAAGTCAGGAAAAAAAGTAGGTTCGCCAGGTTGCTGAGAGAATACTGTTTGGCTGTTTAGGCGTTTAGGTTTTTTTTTTTTTTTTTTTTTTTTTTTTCGTCTACAATATTTCTGTAAATTGTTTTGTGCTGCAAGTTTGAAATATAATTAAATTTTGTGACCGCTAAATGTAGAATCGTTATTTTAAGCAATGGAAACTAGTATTCATCACCCTACCACTTCCAAGACGATTTTACTGGCAGAAAATGTATCCACTTACATAAAATAAGCGGACTAAGTTTACTGTAATAGAAAAAAAATCAGAAAATGGCAACCAATCAATTAAACTCTCGATGAAAAACATTGCCAAAAACATCCACCGAATTTTCTCGTCTTTCAAAGTAGCTACTGTAGCACTCTCTTTTAATAGGAATCGTATACTGAATGCTAACTAGGATGCATGGTTGCAGGTTTAAGATTGGGATATCTCGTGAAAATACAATACTATAGCAAAGTTCTTTTAAATGTGTCTATAAATTAGTTTTAATATACGTAATTGGTGAATTTTAATTTAATTTTATTAATTTAAAAATAATATTCTGTGAAGAGATCCACTGCCTTCGTTTTATTTGCCAACAGATTTCTGGAATAAAAGTAACGGTTAAAAAAAAAAATTCGATCAAAAGCATTTAGTAAATGAATATGCAAAAAGCTTTGTAATTATTATCGTATAATATATATAATGTATTATAAGGTAATAATAAAGGCTATATTAAAGAGATTATTTATTGTACACCTCTTTTCATTGAAACAGCATAGTTAACTCACTTTAAAAATAATTCAAGAATAATGTCAAAATCATGTTTAATTATCCTTTTTACATTAAAACCAAACAAACACAAAAATTTCTTAAAATTATAAGTGATTTATATTTATAATTTTTAAAACTTTTTTTTTATAAAGCATTCAATTATTTTAAAGATTAAAAATTTTACTTAATCAAATTTTAATCATTTGATAAACAAGTAATAGAAAAAAAAAAAAAATTTTAAAGTCAATTACTACTTTTTTTTTTTTTCACTATATCGCATAAAAAGTCCTTTACAAATAAAGTTGAAATTTTCCTCTTACATCTGGCGTCATCTGTTATTAGATACATGCAACTTAAATAAAAAAAAAAACACTATAATTAAATAATTAAATTTAATTACTGAATTAATATTTGAAAAAACTGTATGAACATCATGTGCCATCCACTACAAGTTAAAAAATGTATTTGAACTTGAGTGGATGAATAAAAAGTATTTTATGAACGATTAAAAATTTGAACAAGATATATATAGCGAGTGTGTGAACTAATAGTAGAATTAAATAACACCAATTTTACAAAACTGAAAGCAGCTTAAAATATTTCGAAAAGTAAATCGATCCAATGCTTTTATTAAATTTTTGTAAAAAAATGTATTTCTAATTTCAATATGATAAATATTTTATTTCCATTTTTAATACACTGGACATAATTTTAATAATACTGATTGACTGAAAATAAAAAGTACAAGCAACGATTTGTTTTACATATCAGATGAAAAAGAAATGCTTCAGGAATTTAAACTGAAAAGCAGAAATGTTCAAGTTTCAGAGATAGGAATAGGGGTTTTATTTGCTTACGAATAATATGCTTTCAATTTTTCGAACTGTACTTATTCGAACAAACACAGACATCTTTCACAATGCATTCTTCAAAATCTTTAAAATAAAATAAGACCAAAAAAAGCTGAAGAACATGGAATTTTTCGAACACCAGAACAACGAAAATCAAACACAAGTCAAATATTTTGGCGTTAATATTATTTGTGTTTCACAAAACACAACGGAGACATATTTCTTTCTAATCCGAGATCTCTCCAGAGCCAAGCTCTATGACTTGGAAGACAGCTCGTGACATTCCGACATGCATGACCAGTAGCACAAAAGAAGAAAAAAATGCAGCTGGATTTCGCAGACAAAACAAAAAAAAAACAAAATTCTGTGTCGAAGTGACAAAAATGTCAGTGGTAAAGAAAACATTGTTGTTGGATCTCAGAGACTTGTTGACAGAAATCACGCTTCGAGATTCTTTTGTTTCATATCAACTTTATTTATTCCTGGATGGCGTTGATTTCGCTAGGAAAAAAGTTAATGTTAAAAACATAATTCGAAAAAAGAAAGAAAAAGATAACATTTCTTCTTTTCTGATACATAAACACATTCAGAAAAAGAATCCATTTCGGATTGCACTCCCAGATTTGGCGCTTTATCGCTCGTTTTTTTTATCTGTTTCATTGTAAGTTTTTTAATGGAAAATAATATTTTTGTAGTTTCATTTTTCTATTTAGAATCAAATACTTTCTATCCCCAAACATATATTTTGCTAAGAAAAAAAAAAACTCGTTGAAGGGAGATTAGCTTGTAGAAATTGTCGAAATGTCCGCAGAGTGACAAACCAAACTTTGTAGAAATTGACAATCAATCGCCATGCATCGGACATTAAATATTTAACTAAAGATTTTCTTGCTACTATATGAGCATAAATATAAAAGCAAGAAAAATGTTTTTATAACAGTGGAAAATTTAATGTTTCAATGTTAATGTTTTTTTAATGATTTTGGTGCATATTTCATATAAAAAATGCAATTCTACATATTTCCTTATATAGAGGGAAAAAAAAATGATGAACAGCAGGCAGGATTGATGTATCCTGGAATTATGTTTTAATGTCAGCGATTTAATTTTGCTTTTGACTTTTGATTGGATACTTCCGTTGCATATACTTTAGAAGTATTTATTTATATTATTGGTTATTTAATATCTGTTTGGTATTTCGTATTTTGTATTTGTATTTTTAAATTTCTCATTTCCAACTTCGAATCCTCAAGTAACCTATCTTTGTAAGAATCTGCGAATCTTAAGTAATCGAACTTCGAATAAGTATTTTCAAAAATGTTAGATTTCGTTTGCATTTGGCAGGTCGTTATTCACTACTAGAACAGAAGATACAACGTCAATGCCGGACGTTTGTTACACATCACCCCCATTATTCCTACCTTAATTTAGAACAACGTCCTCGGTTTTTTTTTTTTTTTTCAGTTTTAAGCTGGGATTTCTTGGGGAATTTCTACCCGCTGTGCTCCTCAATCCTAACAAAAGCTTTCTGACTTATATACACTCACGTCCATAAATTAAGGATAATTCAGAATCACACAGAAATTGAACTCTAAAAATAAAATACCGCAACTCACTGTCGCCTGCGATTAACCTGGAGTAGAGAACATGCATTGTGGACACCGCAACAGTGGTCTGGTGTGATGTTTTCCGACGAGTCCAGGTTTTTTTTGCAGTCTGATTCTCGCCGGACTTTCATATGGAGAACGCCAGGTACCCGTTACCACCAAGAGAACACCATTGAACGACACCGTGCGGTGGTGCAGGATGGCTCGTTTGGGGAGGAATTACTCTTGGTTCCAGAACTGACCTGCATGTTCAGAGTGTAACGATGACAGGCCACATCTATCGGGATGTCATTCTGGAACAACATGTACGTTTGTTTCGGGGCGCCAAGGGTGCTGAATTTCTGTTTATGGATGACAACGCCCGTCCTCACCGTGCAAACATTGTAGACGAATGCCTTCAATTGGAGGATATCACCCGTATGGATTGGCCAGCATAATCACCGGACTTGAATCCAATAGAGCATGTGTGGGATATGCTTGGCCGACGAATTGCAGCCCCCTCAACCCCCTCCCACCTGTCAACCGGAACTTCGGAGGGCATTGTTTGAAGAGTGGTGTAATATTCCCCAAGATCAGATTGATAATTTGATACTCAGCATGCCTAGGCGTTGTAAGGCCTGTATTGCATCGTCCGGGAGGCATACTCCGTATTAACCATCATGCTAACCATGTTATACTGTTTTTGTAAATAGGTTCTTTTTTTTTTTGAAGTTTGCTCCAGGGAGTAAAAATCGCAATTTTATTAATTATGTCAAACATATAGCATCTTTTTTTGCTCTTTTACCTTTGTTTAATAAATAGACTTTACAAATAAGTCAAATTTGTTTTGCTTCTGTCTCTTCCTTTGCCTGAACTTCATTATCCTTAATTTATGGACATGAGTGTATATGAAGGAAAAGGGTTTTATTTTTTTTTTTTGATCAAGTTCTGAACACAGCACCATCCGTTTGGTAACCAAAAAGAGTTATCCATCTGATCGCTCTGATGCTCCTCTCGAAAGCAACATTTAAAATTTAATGTCATTACTCCTCTTGAAAGAACTATTTAATGATTCATTTGAAAAATAATATTTAGTATTTAATTTCCCTTTAGATTTATTGTACTGTATTGTATATTTGTATTATTGTATTGTTGTCGTTGTTTGTGCAGCTGAATTATAACTGAGCCTGGTTGGATTGAGACTTGAGACACAGGTTTGAGAACACACAGTTTGAACTCACTAACATCACCTACACACAATTAAAATATACAACATGTAACACATTTAAAGACATCTAATTAAGAATTCTATATGGATTCCACTTCTAAGCCAAAAATTAAGATATTTCCTATCCGGATAGTCTCTGAGGCAGCGACGGTTGCGCTGTACTTCCTCTCGGGGGAGAGTCTCGATGCCTACTGATCATTTCTCCTGAACGCCACAAGGGGTGCTCTTACAGTGCATAGAGAAAGCACGGTTACAGCATTTAATATTTAATTCCTCTTGAAAGTAACATTCAAAAATTAATTTCGGTGCTATTGTTGATAAAATTTAAAAAAATAATTTTTGTGCTTCTCTTGAAAATAATATTATATAATCATTTCAAAAGAACATTTAGTATTTATATCCATTTGAAAGTAGGATTTAATAATTAACGTCATTGCTTCTCTTGAAAGTAATATTTTATGATTCATTTTGAAATAACTTTTAATATTTAATTCGTCTTGTAACATTTAATAATTATACATTTATAATTAATTCGAAAGTAACATTTATTTAATATTTTACATTATGAACACTTACAATTCGTTGAGAAATTGAATGACCTTCGTTTTTTTAACACCACTTATTCTCAAAATAAAAGAAATATAATTTTGACTCCATTTAACCTAGACTAATTAAAATTTAAAACTGAAAGAGCTTTAGTCACATTTCACTGTTATCGAACTGCTGTATAATGCATTTCATTAATATTTATGTACTCAACATTTTCTCTTGAACTTTCTAGAAGCAAATCACTTATAGAGAATTTTTGATTACGTTGAATATATCATAACTAATAAATGGCAAATGCCATGCCTTGGTTGAAACATGATAGTAAAATTACTATAATAAACAGGAAAAATCACATTTTTATAATGCAGTAGTTGTTGTTTTTTCTAATGCAGCAGACAAATATTTAGGCAGTTATGTTTATGCCATAAGTAAGGGCTGCACCGACGTTACTCATTGAGCACTACCCAGGGGGCACGTGTAGCTTGCAGATAGGCTACGGACGCGGAGCAACAATACCTCCGTAATACTCTACGATCATGGTAGTCCGGGACCTACGGTTTAAAGTGGATTCCGAACTACTACAAACCTCCAAGGCAACGCCGAGACTCGAACCTGAAACCTGTGGTACAAAATTAATGTTAATGTAAAAGTTAATGTTACGAGGGCCAGAAAGCTAGCCGCAGTGCCATTAGGCCCCTGTGTGGTATTTGCTTAAAAATGTACTCATTCATTACTAAACAATCATTTTGGAATATTTTTTAACGATTACATCTTAAATTTAAACCTTTTCAAAATAATATAAATTTAGCTCTACACAACTTGGTCTTTGAATTTTAATTGAAAACATTCTAGTGCAGTAAATAATTTTTTATAAAACTGACGAAACACAAGATTAAAAATAGCATGTTATTTACTTTAATTTAAAAAAAACAATGCATCGTTTTAATCGTGCTCTATCTTTCATCACAAGAAGTCAACAGGTTTTCTTTCCAATCTACTTCAAATAAAAAGCAATCTTCAAAGATCAGCCATATTAAAAAAAAAAATTGGCGACCGTTGGCGAGGTTGTTGTTGGCGAGCGGCAACCCTGGAATCCCGAAGTAGGGATGTGGAGCGTGAAGAGTTGATCTCTCCGCAGCTGCTTTCTCGCGTCTCCTGTTACTCCAATATCCTGTCAGGGGAGAATCTCTGTAGCTAGTTTAAAATTCAGTTCTTTTCTTCTTCTTCCAAATCCCGTCTCATCTCTGCCTTGCTTTTAAATGTCCCGTCATAATGGGAAATCGAACGAGTTTTGCATGTCCCCGAGAATCATCGATTGCAGGCTGTTTGGGGAAAAAAAAAGGGATAATAATAGAGATATTAGTTATTCCTTCATGAAATGAGTTTCTTAAAAATATTTATTTTATCGAACTTTTACTGTCTTTAGTTATTTATCCCTTGATCGGAAATTAAACACATTGTGCCACAATTTTTATAAATGCGTCGTGTATAAGGAACAACAGAGCGGCTTAATAGGAGAGAAAAGTATTTTACCAGGCGTTTTAATATTTTTAAATATCATTTTAATTTTTAGTGATTAAAATTTACAATTATACGATAATAAAAGAAAAAAATTAGATGAAAAGAGATTTCACACTATTATGAAATATTTTTTTTCCGTCAAAATTGCTTTTCGCCTCGTATAACTGATTAGAACCCTAAAAAAAGTAATCGATTCCTCACTTTCCTCTTTTAAAATGTAGGATAGCTTATTTCACAATAGGTTATCAAATTATAGGCTGGTTTTCCGAAATACGATAGTGACCTGATGGCCAATTGGCTAGCGCTCTGGTCTTTTTGGTACCACAGGCTTCAGGTTTAAATCCTGGTGGTGGCCTGAATAATTGTGAGTGGTTCGGAATCCACGTTAAATTGTAGGCCCTAGTCTAAATGGTTTAAAATGTGCACAAAATGACCGTACAGCCACAAACCAAACCTCAATTACGGTTACTAGGAAACACGCTTGACTGGGCCGAAAGTGAAAACGGTAAATCTATAAAACAGAAAGTTCTTCCGCCACGTATCGGAGAGGAAGATTTCTGAAAGCAGTGACTGTAACAGACGCAAATTGATGAAAGATGACGATGAAATGATGATACCCCAAAATAAGAAAATGATTCAATCATGAAACCTCTTGCAAAATACAATTGAGCCACAAATCAGACATTCAATTTTATTGCATTAAAATAAGATTGTTAGTTTATTCTTTTTAATATTGTCGAATTGTAAAGCCAGAGTGTGTAGTGCTTTCGAAACCCGACATCTAAGCCTAACTGTAAGTTTATGCATCTAAATCCGAAAATGAAACAATAAATCTGCAAGCAAGACAGCCATTCCGTTAGGATAGAGGTAAAAAGCATGCATTAGTTTTTTCAATTTCCTGTAATTTTGTAGGAATGGAACAAAAATATTAATCCTTCCAAATAAATATGCAAATCTGTAGTGTTCATTACGTAATCATATATGTCCAGTGCAAACCGGCCATAGAACCACATGTTAGAATTTCTTTTTGCTTGAACGACTTGTCGAATTTCATTAAATGAAACTAAAAAAAATTTAAAATGAGTAATCATCAAAGGTTAAATAAAGAAATAAAGTGAGGAATCATTGAAAAATCCAGCGAACTAATCGTTCATTCTTTATCCACTACAACAAGACGTAAAAGGAGTTTTCAGCTCTTTCGTGACATTCGCATCACAACAGAAGTTTGAGTTCAAACGCTAATGTTTCCGGGATTAAAGACGAGATAGGAACCTTAGCAAGTGCAAACATTAGCAAGTTTACTTTCCTGTTTGTACAAGATAGACCTTTAGTATTCTACTGAAATGGACTTTGGAGCACCTTCCTATTCAGTCAGTCCTAGTACAGCTTAATCACAGTTACTGGATGTGCATTCCTCCGGAAAAACCAGGAACCCGGCTTTAAGATATCCAGAAAAGAAACCACTCTGACAGCGGAGTTTACAATGGAATGGTGTACAGATTTAGATGTCCTCTTCTTTCCGAGGATGGACTTGATGTCCAACAAGTCGAATAAGAAATAACAACAACATTATTAGTGGCGAATAAAAATGCCGGGCATTCGAAAACAATTATTTAAGTCTATCACAGTTTTTCCATCACATGATGCCTTTGAATTAATATGCTTTTAATCAGATTTGGCACCTGGTAAATTTAATTCATGTACAAAATAGTTAACTATATAATATACTAACTATCTTATGATATAAATACAAACTATCTTATAATATAAAAACTTACTATCTTGTAATATTATCTCGAATAGTTTCGTAAGGAACAACATTTCACAATGCCTCAGAATCAAATACAACCAGACTAGATGAGAAGTGAATACAAAGTTCGGGCCAACTTACGAATCCAGAGAGTCACGAGCTAATTCATAACTTTACTTGGAGTGTGACTTCGAAACACGACACCTCTTACTAATGACCCACATCTCTTGTTCATGGCAGAAGCCCTCGTTATACGTGAATGAATAGAGTTGTCGCCCCGAATTCATCACCCTTAACACGCCGGACGTCGAACGCGGAGAAAGCAGGTGCCGTCCGGGTGCTCAATCATGCCAGCAGGAATGTGGCATCACTTACGCTCAAGTTAGATTGTTGCATTGGGATTAGGGTGCGAAATTGCTATGTTTGCCAACATCGTTAGCGGTGCATTCTTCGCTTTGTAAGAATTCCTTGCTTTGCAGTGAATAAAAGTGTTCACCACTAAACACAGACGTGGAAGTACTACATAATGAAGTTTTTCTATTAAGATATATAGAAAAGAAGAAAGAATGATAAATAGCTATTCGCCGGTGAAAATAACATGTATTTTGTAATTTATAAAACTTGAAGAAGCAGCCTCCTTTTGGAGTAAGTGAGGCTTTGTTAGGCAGCGTCATTAGCGCCTGATTCCCTGCTGTACTCAGTGTCGTTATAAAGATTCGGTGTTAAGTAATGCCACACTGCTGTGAAATAGGCTGCCATTTTTCTTTTTAAATAGAAATGTCAATATTTATTCAACTAAGGTAACCGACCACGTTAAGATCAAAATTTTTAAATAATGTTTTTTGAAATGCTATCGTTAAATTAGGTTTTAAAAAATTGACAAATAACGAAATTTGAAAATATATATTTGGATATGTTGTGTTAAAAGTGGCAAAAGTGTACAAAAAAGTAAATTTTTTTACTTAAAATCTAACTTAATATAATACATGTAAAACCAATAATGCATTGACTTAATATTTGTAGACATGTATCCTATGTGCTTGCTTGCGGCCTGATGGCTAAGTGTCCAGCGCTCTGGCATTCGTTGCTAGAGTTTTCGGGTTTTGAATCCCAATGGTATCATGGATGTTTGTAGTGGTTCGGAATCCCCTTTAAACTGTAGTTTCCGGTCTGATATGACCGTGGAGTTTCACGAGTTAAATCCGATTCCTACCTACGGGTGCTCCATCACAAAAGAAGATTTCCCTTTCCTTTCAACCATGAGTCCATGCAGGTTCAGGGTTTGTTTCAGATGTCTATTAAGTGGGATAACAAACAACAGTATTAATGACTAATGAAAATGTCGTGATTCGAAAACAAT
This sequence comes from Caerostris extrusa, assembly GCA_021605095.1. Taxonomy (NCBI): domain Eukaryota; kingdom Metazoa; phylum Arthropoda; class Arachnida; order Araneae; family Araneidae; genus Caerostris; species Caerostris extrusa. Next base: position 18,910 of record BPLR01012326.1, on the reverse strand, counting down.
CCAATTTTCCATCCCATGGTACTTTTCAAGTTTCTATCAGATTTGGCAACTGGCAGATTTAAGTTGTGTACAAAATAGTTAACTATGTTATATATTAAATATCCTGTAATATAAATACTAAATATCTTATAATATTATCTTGAGTTGAATAGCTTCGTAAAGAAATACTTTTCGCAGTGCCACAGAAACAAATGCAACCAGACTGGATGAAAAGTGAATACAAAGTTGGAGCCATCTTGCGAGTCCAGACAGTTGCTAGCTAATTCATAACTTTGCACCGAGTGCGACATCGATACACGACACCTCTCACTAATGACCCACATCTCTTGTTCCTGGCAGAAGCCCGGACGTCCTCGTTATACGTGAATGAAGGGAGTTGTCGCCCCGAATTCATCACCATTAATAGGCCGGACGTCGAACGCGGAGTAATACTGGTGCCGTCCGGGTGCTCAATCATGCCAGCAGGAATGTGGCATCACTTACGCTCGAGTTAAATCTACCTGGTGCTGATAGAAAACATAGCAATTGAAATGTACCATGTAATGGGAAACTAGTGACAGACTTAAATAATTCTTTTCGAATGCACTTCATTTTTATTCGCCACTAATACTGTTGTTGTTGTTTCATATTCCCTTGGTAGACATCTTAACGAAGTCCACGAACCCGTATGGACTCCAGGTTGAAGAGAATAGGGAGCAGCTTCTGTTGTGATGGAGCACCCGTAGGTAGAAGTTTGATTTGACTCCGTGACGATCTACTGTCGTATGAGATCGGGACCTTAAGCTTAAAGTGAATTCCGAACCACTACCAAACATCCATGCCCCCGTCAGAATTCGAACATGAAGCCTGTGGTACCACAGGCCAGAGTGCTAACCAATTGGCCATCAAGCCGCCAACTGCCCTTTAGAGTAGTATCCTTCTTTTTTATTTCAATGCATGCATATAGGATACATGTCTACATATATGTAAGTCACTACCATTATGTTTTACATGTATTCTTTTAAGTTACAAGTGCTTACGTAAAGTCATTGGCAAAAGCTCGGGCCGTCCTCGTTATGCATGAATGAATGGAGTTGTCACCCCCAATTCATCACCCTTCATACGGACGTCGAACGCGGAGAAAGCAGGTGTCATCCGGGTGCTGAATCATGCCAGCAGGAATGTGGTATCAATTACGCTCAAGTTAAACGGCATCGCGTTGGGGGATTAGGGTGGGAAATTGCTATGTTTACCAACATCGTTAGCGGGTACATTCCTTGGTTTGAAATGAATAGAAGTGTTCACTAAACACAGACGTGGAAGTACTAGATAATGAAATTTTTCTATTTAAATATATAAAAGAAGAAGAATGATAAATAGTTATTCGCTGATGAAAGTAACTTATATTTTGTAATTTATGAAACTTGAAGAAGCAGCATCTCTTTTGGTGTGAGTGAGGCTTTGTTAGGCAGCATCATTAGCGCCCGATTCCCTGCTATAAAGCGTCGTTATAAAGATGCGATGTTAAGTAATGCCACACTGCTGAGAAAGAGGCTTGCTAATTGCTACCAAGTTAAGATCCAAAATTTTTAAATAATGCTTTTTTTGAAATGCTATTGTTAATTTAGTTTGTAAAATATTGACAAATATGAAAATATATATTTGAATATGTTTTGTTAAAAGTGGCAAAAGGGACAACAAAGGTGTATTTTTTTTACTTTACTACAAGTAAACATTTTTAACTAAAAAGAACAAATGTAAAACAGTATTAATTCACATATATGTAGACATTTATGCTATATGTATGCAATGAACTAAAAGAAGGATACTACTCTAAAATACAATTGAGTGACAGCATATCGAGTCAATGAGGTTTGGTTTGGTTTGTCACTCTACTGTCATTTTGTGCACACCAGGGTTAAACAGATCGGCACCTAAAGCTTAAAGTGGATTCCGAACTAACTACAAACAACCATGCCAGTGGCAGGATTCGAACCTGAAGCCTTTCATAGCAAAGCCCTTATGTTCAAAGGAAGCACATAATCGATGCCCTCTTTTTCAGGAAAAATTACTGATATTTGTAGTTTTAGTGGCAAATAAAATGCAGTGCATTCTAAAATATAAATCTATTACCTGTTTTCTCAATACATGGTACTTTTCAACTATTATGCTTTCTATCAGATTTGGTACTGTTAGATTTAGTTTATGTATAAAATAGTTAATTATATTATATATTAACTATCTCATAATATAAATGCTAACTATCTTACAACATTATCTTGGGTTGAATAGTTTCGTAAGGAACTATTTTTCGCAATGCCTCAAAAACAAACGCAACCAGACTAGATGAGAAATGAATACAAAGTTGGAGCCAACTTGCGAATCCAGAGAGTTTCGAGCTCATTCATAAATTGTGCTCCGAGTGTAACATCGAAACACGACACCTCCTACCAATGACCCACCTCTCTTGTTCGCGGCAGAAGCCCTCGTTACACGTGAATGAATAGAGTTGTCGCCCCCAATTCATCACCATTGATACGCCGGCCATCGAACACGGAGAAAGCAGGTGCCATCCGGGTGCTCAATCATGCCAGCAGGAATGTGGCATCACTTACGCTCAAGTTAAACGGGGGATGAATGGGGGATTGGGGTGCGAAATTGCTATGTTTACCAACATCGTTAACGGGTACATTCCTTGCTCTGTAAGAATTCCTTGCTTTGCAATGAATAAATGTGTTCACATAAACACAGACGTGGAAGTACTACATAATGAAGTTTTTCTATTTAGATATATAAAAAAAAGTAAATGAATGATAAATAGTTATTCGCTGGTGAAAATAACATATATTTTGTAATTTATAAAACTTAAAGAAGCAGCAATTCTTTGGTGTGAGAGATGCTTTGTTTGGCAGCATCATTAGCGCCTGATTCCCCGCTGTACAGCGTCGTTATAAAAGATTCGATGTTAAGTAATGCCACACTGTTGCGAAAGAGACTGTCATTCTTATTTTAAAATAAAAGTATTCATCTTTATTCAACTAAGGTAACCGACCGTGTTAAGATGCAAAATTTTTTAAATAATGTTTTTTTTTTTTTAATACTATTGTTGGTTTAGGTTATAAAATATTGACAAATATGAAAATATGTACTTATGAAAATATGTTTTGTTATAACTGGTAAAATTGCACAGCAAAAGTGAATTTTTTGACTTTAGGAAGCACTGCTAATTAAAAAAAAATATATGTAAAACATAATTTCATTGACTTACATATATGTTGACATGTATCCTATATGTATGCATTGAACTAAAAAAGGATACTACTGTAAAGTACAGTTGGAACCTGATGACCAATTGGCTATTAATACCACGGCCGTCAAGTTCGAATCCTGGCGGTGGCATGGATGTTATGATATATTCCCTATATTCATTATATATGTTGTCATGATATATTTTCCCAGTCACGATTTATTCCACCATTTTTGACTATTATTAGTGATTATAGCCACCATTATTTAAAATGAAGTGGCATTTGCATGTTCCGGGAATTTTGCCCAATGCTTGACATTTTGGCCAAAGAGTATTTTGAACTGTAATAGTAGATATATAGCAAAGTCAGCATTAACCAGGAGCAATGGGGATCTACTTCCTTTCAACCACAGTTTGTCACTACAACGTGGAAAAACAACTCCGGGTATGATAAGTAGGAAATATTTATTCTTTTCTTTCTTAAGATCAACGCAAAAGGCCTACAGATTTGTTGTTTCCATCTGTGCCATAGACATTTGAACTCACAGTTCGGCTTGGGGACTATAGGGTCTGTAAGGACCGAGAATGGAATCAATGAATTTGTAGATAAGAATGTCCTTTTATTAGAAAGGGAAGAAAGGTGCAAATACCCAAGTGTCACTGTCCATGCAAACGATTCCCTTAAAAAAAAAAAAAAAATTTTTGTTCTAACACAGCTGTCAAACACTTAGGCAATTGTCTTGGATGCCTTCAGATAAGCGCTGCATGTGTATGTTGAAAATAAGCTATGGACGCGGAGTAACAAAACCTCCACAACTCTCTACGATAATGTTAGACCTATGGCTTAAAGTGAATTCCGAACCCCTACAAACAACCAGGGCACCGTCGGGACTCGAGCCCGAAACCTGTTGTATCGAGCGCTAGCCACACGGCCATTCAAGCCGCCCTTTAAAAAAAAATGTATTTAGTGTTGTTTTTTATGTTCAATTTTGTTTTTAGTTTTGCGATCGGCATAAATATTGATATATAACATTTTATTTTATTTCCTCTTTTTAATATTAAACTCATGAAAGGTGTTGTACGTAGATAGATGTCTACCTTTATTAAATATTTTAAATGACAAATTCATTTGTTGGAAAAATATTTTTCAAACCCCTAATCCCCTGGTATTTCAATGCAAAAAAAAAAGAATTTTTATTATAACGTGCAGTTTATTTAGAATCAGGGTATTGCTAAATTATTTTGACAATGCAATACATTATTTAAAATAAATGTTATCCTATAAAAATTCCATTCTCTAATTTATACCATGTGCTAATAACAAAACCAAAATTCCCTTGACTTATTTTAAAAATAAATGTCTCCTGGCATTTCAAATTTCGAGAAATATCTATTAAAACTTTCAATATTTCAATTCATGGAAAATCTTTTGTTTTTAAAAAAAACAAATCCCTTGAACAGTTTTCCGTCTGGCCGATGGCTAGAAAAAGTTTTTATTTTCCTTATTTCTGACTAAAAAATGGAAAAAAAAAAAGTTTTCTTTCACCTCGATAATTTTTTTCCATGCTGCGATGTATCCCGGTCAGATAGATATCTCTTCAGACAACAATGTGAAAGAGAGTTCGCAGATATATGTTCGAGGTGAAAGAATATTTGTATTTTATATTTGGAAAGCAGTTTTAATATTTAAATAATTTATTCTTCATCTTTATTACTGTCGATTTTATTACAAAAACCTCTTTGGTGTTTAATTTCACGTGATAGCAGTCATTTTGGTGAAAACACTTGATATAAAAAAAAAAGAATATATGTCAATTGAGTAGAGAACTTGAGTCCATTGAACGTGAATCTTGATATCGTAAATGGGCGGCTGTAACCTGGCTGTAATGTCCCTCGACCTATATTAGACCTATAACGATTTCAAATAGAGGGCCACTTTAAGGTTCATTGGAACACTTTTTAAATTTTATTTACAAACACTATATATATATATATACTTGCACAGAACTCTATTCACAAAAAATGAAAATTAAGGATATAAATTAGATACGCAAGTGCAGTTCACTCCCAGTTCGGAGATTTCAGAAAAATATTCGAAAAAAAAAAAGGGTAAAAAATTGAGCCTGCGATGAATTTAAACAGCTAGTCTGCGGCGGATCTTATTAACAATCACATGGAATGATTCACGAAACCACAAGGGGCTCACTTTGGAAGCAGGCGAAGAACTCCAGCCTATTCAGTCATTTCAGAGAAAAAAGAACTTCTGGTCCATTCATCGCAGAATTAACAAACAAAATTCTCCTTTAAGACAATCTGTCAAGAGGGTGGGGTAAGTTCCCTCACCTCTCATTAGAGTAGATATTTCTCATCTCGTGGTCTATCATCCATCACGATATACAGCTGGTTTGATATATCGATTGTTTCGATTCAATCTGCACCGACATTCGTTAATTTCCTGAGTCTCATTATACATGGAGTTATTCAACAAAACAAAGCAAAACATTGTAAAAGTTATATGAAATAAAAAGAAGGTTTTCAAAGTTGTCAGTAAACGATCGAGTTGTAATTTTCCAGTTCTTGATGCATCAAAAAAAAATTAAAAGTTGCAGAAAGATTCATTTACGTTAGCCATAAAATAATTTAAATGTGATGAGTTAAATGAATGATCCTGTCAGAATTTGGAAACGTACACCAGAAAATAATTGTCAATTTGAATCTTATGCTAATGTTGATTCTTTTGAAAAAACAAAATTGTGGAATAAATGTAAAGATTATGGAGAGAAAGCACATAGATCAGCAGTTAGTTCCCAAGCACTTTTAGTTCCCAAATTTACATTATTCTCAATTTAAGAATAAAATCCATAAAAAGAGTTTCTAACGACGTCAAGCCATTTTTTTACATAAAAAAAGAAGAAAGATCGCGTATAATTTTGTCTGTAAAAAAATACTTCCTGACAGAAAGTTTATGTAATTAAAGGATTATGTCTGAAAATTCCAAATAAAAATGAGGGGTAATATTTTTAATTTATTGCAGGGGTAACCAAATTTCATTATTTTGAATATTTGAAATATTTGAATATTTGAATATTTTTTCTGGCCCGTGCGATTTATCACACTTTTACAAAATATAATTATTTTATAATGGCCATAGTAGTGAAAACAATGTATTAAAGAAATACACTATGTGTGCATCCATATACTCAAAAATTAACTGTGAAAAATATGAGAAAAATGAACTTTGATTTTAAAATAATAGTCTTGTGAATATAGGACAGATACTGTCTGTTTTATTTATGAGTTTAAAGTTATGAGTTCGCAGAATAATTAAATTACATTCTGCGAATATTACATTCTTGGAGTTAGGATGGCCCACAAGATCATTTGGGTTGGCCACCCATGATTTATTGTTAACCTTAATCAAGTTTTATGATAAAAAATATTACGTTCTATATTTATTTTCTTTTACTACTGATAATATGGAAAGAATCAAATTCAAAATTCAAAATTGCTACTGTTATTTTAACACAAAGGAAGTGATTTCTTGGAAGTTAGTAAATATTTAATCGAATACATTAAAATATTATTTAACTATCTTGGTGTTCTTTGTTTAGATCTTTTACCAGTCTATTCTTGGGTTTGGCCAAACTTGGGATTTGGAGCTCTGCTTTAGAGTATTCAAAGTCAATTTACCCCAACTCTGCATTCGACATTTAATAATGAATGTTGAGGACATAAACTCGTTTCAAAGACTCACTTCAAAGTAACTGAAATCCTGATTTCCCCGTTTCTATCGCTACAAAGTCCGTTTTCCGCTAAGAGCCAACTTAAATTAACTGTCAGCGAGTTGATTTCCGCTAAATCGTCAGCAAACATTTCCAACTTGTTGCTGAAATCTCTTGTGTACATTGTGGCACTTCAGACTCGAAATGAATTCCACTTTTAAATTCTCAATAAACCTCTTTCGGAAGAATGTATGGATGGCTTCCAAATGAAATTCGCAGATCCACTACGTGACCTCGTGATTCCAAAGCAGAGTTAATTTTAGATCCTTTGATGTTGGATGTTTCATGTCAATTTATGAAAGTGCATAAAGCAGTTCAGTTCCTAACCAAATGGGTATCCCGTATGTTTATTTTATTCTATGAGGTTAGGGACATTGCTATAATTTGTAATATATACAGTTTGATTATAATTAAATTCCCACTTTCAAAATGATGTAAAAAAAAAGAACCACTCGTCACAATGAGTTTTAATTTTAAATAAAGATACTTGAAGAAGGGGAAAGCGGTATGACATCAAAAAAAAAGTTCCAAAAAGTTCCACCGATGTTTCCCATCTAATTTGGTATGGACTTACATATGATTTTGGTATATATATATATATATATATAGTAGAACCCTGTAAGTCCAACTTTAAGGAGACGCCAAATAATTCGAGTTTTAGAGTTTTCGATTTATGGAGGATTTCGACTTACGCGGATTTTGTAAGGAAATATTCGACTTGTAGAGGTCACCATCAAGCCATCTTTTAGAGATCGCGTATAATTGTCAGTAAAAACTACTTCCTGTCTTAAAGTTTATGTACTATGTCTGAAAACTAACAAATAAAAATGAGGAGTAACATTTTTAATTTATTGTTTAGATTAATCTGGTTTTTTGATAATAAATGTTGCGTTCTACATTTATTTTATTTTCTACTGATATTATGGGGCGAATCGAATGCATCAACTGCTACTGTTATTTTAGCACAAGGGAGGGATTATTAGAAGTTAGTTAAATAGTATTTCAATGTGTTCAATTAAATATTTGCTATCTTGGAGTTCTTTGTTTAGATCTTTTACCAGTCTATTCTTGGGTTTGGGATAAAATTGGGATTTAGAGCTCTGCTTTAGAGTTTTCAAAGTCAATTTACCCCAACTCCGGCATTCGACATTTAATAATGAATGTTAAGGACATAAACTCGTTTCAAAGACTCACTTCAAAGTAACTGAAATCCTGATTTCCCGTTTCTATCGCTACAAAGTCCGTTTTCGCTAAGAGCCAACTTAAATTAACTGTCAGAGAGTTGATTTCCGCTAAATCGTCGCAAACATTTCAACTTGTTGCTGAAATCTCTTGTGTACATTGTGGCACTTCAGACTCGAAATGAATTCCACTTTTAAATTCTCGATAAACCCCTTTCCGAAGAAATGTATTGGAGGGATCCAAATGAAATTCGCAGATTCCAATACGTGACCTCCTGATTCCATCGTAAAGTTAATTTTGGATCCTGTGATGTTGCATGTTTAATATCAATTTATGAAAGAGCATAAAGCAGTTCAGTTTTCTAACCAAATGAGTCTCCCGTATGTTTATTTTACTTTATAAAAGCACATGCATACAGGTTGATTATAATTATTATTGTAGGATCTCGTATATATTAATTTTTTTTATCTATGATATTTATTACTAAAATGCGTTCCATTTGTTTAAGAAAATAAAATAAGGGAAAGTGTTTTGAAAAAGCCAATTGAGCTATTGAGAATTCTCTGGCTACAAATCTGCAGAGAATTTTTTGTTTCTTGAAAAATTTTCTAAGGAACATCTTTTTAGAGATATAATACTCTCTAACTAAATATCGACATATGTTAACAGCTGAAGTTATGAAAGAAAAGAGGTAATTTGTGCATAAAAAAAATATATACAGGAGATTATAATTAAAGTCCCACTTTCAAAATGCTGTAAAAAAAAAAAAACACATGGCACAATGAGTTCAAATTTGAACTGAAGATACTTGAAGAAGGGTGAAACGATATGACATCAAAAATAAGTTCCACCGATGTTTCCCATCCAATTTGGTATGACCTTGCGTATGACCTTAATATATATATCTATATAATGTTTGTAAATAAACATTAAGTGTTAACATGAATCTGAAAGTGGCCCTCTTCTTACAGCCGTTATAGGTCTAGTATAGGTCAAGACGTCTGCTCAATTGACTGATAATCTTTTTTCCATTCCTACAATTAGTTCACACTTTAACTATATATCTTGTTCAAATTTCCAATCGTTCATGAAATACTTTTTTATTCATCCACTCAAGTTCAAATGCATTTTTTAAAACTTGTAGTGGATGACACCTTGTTAATAGAGTTTCTATTAACATCAGGTGTGGATTAATTCATTCATTACATTTAAGTAATTAATTTTAGTTTTTTTATATTTAAGTTGTATGTATCTACCAATAGATGGCGCCATATGTAAGATGAAAATTTCAACTTTATTTATAAAAGACTTTCTGCAATGTAGTGAAAAAAAGTAGGAATTGACTTTAAAAAATTTTTTTTATATTACTTGTTTGTGTATATAAGTGCAACCGTCAAAATGGCTACAAGTAGCTATGTACATGTAGTAAACTATTACTACAAGTATGTACAAGTAGTACAGTTGTATTTCAAGTAGGGCCTTATATTGTGCAAATACATATATTTGTACAAGTAGTACTACTACTAGTACTTGCACATTAACCCCGGGGATTTTGCACTTACCCTTGTGATGAAAAAAAAAGGAATTGTAAACAGCGTCTCAAATTTGTCTAATTTTGTCTCAACCAAGATAGATTAATGGAAAAGCCAGTTTCTCTTGCATTATACACCAATCATGGGCAATATTTCTTAACCCATTGTTCCGAGTACAGCCTTTTCAGATAGTTTCATGAAACCCGTAAAAGACAAATAGGCATATTTTGATGATTTCTGTAAATTCTATGGTTTTTTTTTTAATAGAAATTGATCACAGTCTCTTCATACAGCCTTGGTATCAGTCATCCCCTGTCTGACCACTTTAAAATCTAGTATAAAGTCTATTGGCATCCATGAATTCTTGAACAAGTATTTTTAGTTTTTGCTTTTCACAAAGGAAACTCATTTGTGATATTGCAATAAGGCCCTTTACTTGAACATTCTATTCCTCCTTAGTAAATTCAGTAGGCCGGCCAGCCTCCATTATAGTTATACCGATCTTTATTCCTTTAATTTTATAATATATTACCGATATTGGATCATCATAAATCTCTTAAACTACTCTATATGTTTTATTCTTATTTACTACAACTGATTGTGAACCATCTAGATTGCAGGAGGGTGGTGGCTTATTTCTCCCATGTGTATGTGGCATTCTACAACCTTACACAAATCAGTATAATTTAAAAATCAGAAGGTAAATTAAGTTTACAAAAACTCCCCTCTCACAAATATTTGGAGAAATTGTAAACACCACACTAAAAATCGGCAAAAACGTGTATAGGCATGACTCAATGATATTCTGTTACACAAATCATTCAATAAACTCTAATGAAAAATTCAAATAACTTATTTTTCCAGTTGTCTTCTATAAATTATAGAAATGAATGATCCACAAAAGTTTAGAAAAGAAAGGTAAAACAAGCTTGTCTATCAAGTGATCAGACACTGCTGCATTAAAAGATGCTGGATTACCAGCGCTGGACTGTCGACTTTAGAGATGAATTATTATCATAATTTTAAAAAACAGTAATTTTTTTCTAGTATTTTTGGTCAAACTCTCGCTGAGCTGTCACTCAACTGTACTTTAGAGTAGTATCCTTCTTTTCAATGTTCATATAGGATACATGTCTACACATAGGTAAGGAAATGCCATTATGTTTTACACGTATTATTTTTAGTTAGGAGTGTTTACGTAAAGTCAAAAAATTGTTGTCCATTTTTGCCAATTTTAACAAAACATATTCAAGTATATATTTTAAAGCTCATATTTGTCAATATTTGATAACATAATTTAACAATAGCATTAAAAAAAAAAGCATTATTTAAAAATTTTGGATCTTAACGTGGTCGGTTACCTTAGTTGAATAAAGATTAATACTTTTACTTAAAAGAAGAATGGCCAGCCTTTTTCGCAGCAGTGTGGCATTACTTAACACCGAATCTTTATAACGACGCTTTACAGCAGGGAATCAGGCGCTAATGATGCTGCCTAACAAAGCCTCACTCACCCCAAAGGAGATGCTTCTTCCATTTTTATGATTTACAAAATATATGTTATTTTCACCAGCGAATAACTATTTATCATTATTTTTCTTTTTTATATCTGAATAGAATAATTTCATGATGTAGTACTTCCATGTCTGAGTTTATGTGAACAGTTTTATTCATTGCAAATTCTTACAAAGAGAGGAATACACCCAAACGTTGTTGGTAAACATGGCAATTTCGCTCCCAATCCCCAACACAACAATTTAACTTGAGCATAAGTAATGCCACATTCCTGCTGGCATGATTAAGCACCGGACGGCACCTGCTTTCTTCGCTTTCGACGTCCGGCGTATTTAATGGTGATGAATTCGGGGCGACACCTCTATTCATTCACGCATAACGAGGACGGCTTCTGCCACCAATAAGAGATCTGGGTCATTAGTGAGAGGTGTCGTGTTTTGATGTCCCACTCGGAACAAAGTCATGAATTAGCTCGCAACTCTTTGATTCGCAAGTTGGCTCCAACTTTGTAACCACTTCTCATCTTGTATGGTTGTATTTGTTTCTGTAGCATTCCGGCAAATAGTTCGTTAAAAACTATTCAACTCAAGATTACAAATAGACAAGATATTCAAGATAGACAAGATAGTATTACAAGATAGACAAGATTACAAGATAGTTTATTTATAAGATAGTTAGTATATGAGATAGTTATCTATTTTGTACATAAATTAAATCTAACAGGTGCCAAATCTGATAGAAAGCATATTAATTGAATGTGCCAAGCAATGGAAAACCTGTGACAGACTTACATTTTTGAATACACGCCATTTTATTCGCCATTAAAACTACAAATATTAGCAAATATTTCTGAAAAGAAGACATCGCGACCTGTGCTCCCTTCCAACATGATAGTAATTCAAAAAGCATCATTTATAAGTCTAATATCTTGTCATTAATTAATTCTGTTTGGAGCCAAATTTGGTGGAAAGCATAATAGTTGAAAGGTACGACGTGATTGAAAAATAATTATTTTCGATCGTACGGCATTTTTCGCAGCAATGTGGAATTAGCTGCCTAAAAAAGGAGACCCACCTCCAAAAGAGGCTGCTTCTTTTAAGTTTTATAAATTACAAAATATATGCTATTTTCACCAGAGAATAACTATTTATCATTCTTCTTCTTTATTTATGTATCTGAATAGAAAAAAATTCATTATGTAGTACTTCCACGTCTGTGTTTAGTGAACATTTTTATTCATTAAAAAGCAAGGAATTCTTACAAAAGAAAGGAATGCACTCCCCTAACGATGTTGGTAAACATAGCAATTTCGCACCCTAATCCCAACGCAACAATCTAACTTGGGCGTAAGTGATGCCACATTCCTGCTGGCATGATTGAGCACCCGGCGGCATCTGCTTTCTCCGCGTTCGACGTCCGGCGTATGAATGGTGATGAATTGGGGGCGACAACTCTGTTCATTCACGTTTAACGAGGGCTTCTACCACGAACGAGAGATGTGGGTCGTTTGTAAGAGGTGTCGTGTTTCGATGTCGCACTCGGAGCACAAGTTATGAATGAGCTCTCTGGATTCGCAAGTTGGCCCCAACTTTGCATTCACTTCTCATCAAGTCTGGTTGTATTTGTTTCTGAGTTATTTCGAAAAATAGTTGTATGATATTCCTTACGAAACTATTCAACTCAAGATAATATTATAAGAAAGTTAGTATTTTTAATTATAAGACAATTAACTATTTTGTACATAAATTAAATCAACCAGGTGGCAAATCTGATAGAAAGCACATTAGTTGAAAAAGGTATACAGTGCAATGAAAAACCGGTACTACATAATGAAATTTTTATTTAGATATAAAAGTGAAGAAGAATGATAAATAGTTATTCGCTGGTGAAAATATCATATATTTTTTAATTTATAACACTTGAAGAAACATCTCCTTCGGGGTGAGTGAGGCCCTTTTGGACAGCATCATTAGCGGCTGTTTCCTGCTGCTATAAAGCGTCGTTATAAATATTCGATGTTAAGTACTGCCACACTGCTGAGAAAGATACTTGTCATTCTTCCTTTTAAATAAAAAAGTAGATTAATACTTTTATTTAGATTTTATTCAACTAAGGTAACCGACCACGTTAAGATCAACATTTTTAAATAATGTTGTTGTTTTTTTATTTATTAATGCTATTGTTAAATTAGGTTATAAAATATTGATAAATACTTTGAAACTAATAGTAGTGCAAGTATACTATTTGAAGCAAGAACACTTCTACTAATATAGACATAGTACAAGTGTACTATTTGTAGCAAGAGTACTACTACTAATATATACTTCCACAATACAAGTGCGCAACTTATATAAATACATGTACTATTACATGTACATGTACAAATGCAAGTAGATTAATTGATAACGAAATGATAACAAAGTTGAGAATCTTTCACTATGAAATTGAACTAACAACTTAGTGACGATTTCTTTTATTTTCATTTATTTTTTTAAAAAGAGTAAAAAAATAAAATTTATAAAATTTGTTTGCATTTACTCTCTAGATACAATGCCTTTTAGCTTGTTTTTTTTTTTTTGTTTTTTTTTTTTTTATATTTTCATATCACATTCAAATAATTTCCATTACCTCCAATGTAGTCCACTGTTAAATATATATGTGGATTGCAAAAATTAATAGGCATAATTTTTTTTTTAAATTGCATTTACTTTTCCTTTTAATGTGAAATATCTTTCTTCTTAAATGTCTTACGTTTTGGCAAATGTCTTTCTTCTATGCAAATTTTTCCTTTAAAAAAATTTGTTTAGTGTTTTTTTATGTTCAATTTTTTTTTTTAATTTCGAATAGACATTAATATTGACATATAATATTTTTATTTCCTTTTTTAATGTAAAACTCATGAAAGATGTTGTATGTAGATAGATGTCTACTTTTATCTAAATATTTTAAATGTCAAATTTATTTGTTGGATCCTTATTTTAAATGAATTCCTTGGGAAAAAAAATCTAAAATGAAAAAGGAAATTATTCTATGATGAATTGAATTTTTTTCCAATGAAAAAAAAAAAAAAAAAAAGAACTTTGATTATAATATGCAGTTTATTCAAATCAGGATATTCTCAATTATTTGAAATAAATCTTATCCTATTAAAATTCCTTCACTAATTTATACCATTTTCTAATTACAAAACCAAAAATTCCTTGGAATTTTAAAATTAAATGTTTCCTGGCATTTCAAAATTTCGAGAAATATCTATTAAAACTTTCAATATTTCAATTCATGGGGAAATCTTTTTGTTTTTAAAAAAAAGCAAATCCATTGAACAGTTTTCCGTCTGGCCGATGGCTAGAAAAATTTTTATTTTGCCCTATTTCTGACTAAAAAAATTTTTTCTTTCACCTCGTTATATTTTTTTCCATGCTGCTATATATCCCGGTTAGATAGATATCTCTTCACACAGCCCATGTGAAAGAAAGTTCGTAGAAATGTATTTAAGGTGAATGAATATTTTTTTATGTTCAATTATTTTTTTTTTTTTTAATTTTGCAATAGTCTTAAATATTGATATAGAATATTTTTTTATTTTATTTTATTTTTCTCTTTTAAATGTAAAGCTCACGAAAGACGTTGTATGTAGATAGATGTCTATCGTTATCTAAATATTTTAAATGAGAAATTTATTTGTTGAAAAATATTTTTCAAATCCTTAATCCCTTGGTGTTTCAATGAAAAAAGAACTTTGATTATAATGGGCAGTTTATTTCAAATCAGGATATTCCTCAATTATTTCGACATTATTTGAAATAAATCGTATCCGTTTAAAATTTCATTCTCCAATTTATACCATTTGCTAAATACAAAAACAAAATTTCCTTAACATTTTCCCCCATTTTGGCGATTGCACAAAACAAAATAAGTAATATAAAAAAAATTAAGTCAATTTCTACTTTTTTTTTCGCTATATTTCAGAAAAGTCCTTTAAAAAAAACTTACATTCATTTTTTTTTTTAGTTTATCTGGCGCCATCTATGGGTAGATATATAAACTTAAATCTAAAAAAAAAACTCAAATTAATTAATTAAATTTCATGAATGAATTAATATTTGAAAAACTGTATTAACATCCAATGTCATCCACTAAAGTTAAAAAATGTATTTGAACTTGAGTGGATGAATAAAAAGTATTTTATGAACGATTGAAAATTTGAACAAGATATATATAGGGAGAGTGTGAGCTAACAGAAGGAATTGAAAAAAAAAGAATATCAGTCAATTGAGCAGTCGTCTTGGCCTATATCAGACTTACAACGACTACAAGAAGAGGAACACTTTCAGGTTCATGGGAACACTTAATTTTTATTCACAAACATATATATATATTATATATATATGCATATATATATATATATATATCAAGGTCATACCAAATTGGATGGGAAAAATTGGTGAAACTTTTTTTTTTGGGGTCATACCGTTTCCCCCTTCTTCATGTATCTTCAGTTCAAATTTGAACTCATTGTGACGAGTGGTTCTTTTTTTTACAGCATTTTGAAAGTGGGACTTTAATTATAAATCAACCTGCATATATTAGAAATTATTGCAATGACCCTAACCATATAGAATAAAATAAATATACGGAATACCCATTTGGTTAGCAACTGAACTGCTTTATGCAGTTTCATAAATTGACATGAAACATGCAACATCAAAGGATCCAAAATTAACTCTGCAATGGAATCACGAGGTCACGTATTGGAACTTGCGAATTTCATTTGTAGCCATCCATACATTCTTCCGAAGGAGGTTTATTGAGAATTTAAAAGTGGAATTCATTTCGAGCCTGAAGTGCCACAATGTACACAAGAGATTTCAGCAACAAGTTGGAAATGTTTCCGACGATTTAGCGGAAATCAACTCGCTGACAGTTAATTTAAGTTGGCTCTTAGCGGAAAACGGACTTTGTAGCGATAGAAACGGGAAATCAGGATTTCAGTTACTTTGAAGTGAGTCTTTGAAACGAGTTTATGTCCTTAACATTTATTATTAAATGTCAAATGCTGGAGTTGGGGCAAATTGACTTTGAATACTCTAAAGCAGGAGCTCCAAATGCCAATTTTATCCCAAACCCAAGAATAGACTGTAAAATATCTAAACAAAGAACCCCAAGATAGTTAAATAGAATTTTTAATGTATTCAATTAAATATTTATTAACTTCCAATAAATCACTTCCTTTGTGCTAAAATAACAATAGCAATTTTGAATTTTGAATTTGATTCGTACCATATATTATCAGTAGCAAAAAGAAAATAAAAGATCTGAACAAAGAGCTCCAACATAGTTAAACGGTATTTTAATGTTATATTTAAATATTTAGGAACTTCTAATAATAGCTTCCCTTTGTGCTAAAATAGCACCAGCAGTTGATGCATTTGATTCGTCCCATATTATCAGTAGTAAAAGAAAATAAATATCGCTCAGTGACACAGGGTTTCGGGTTCGAGTCCCCGGTGGTGCCATGAATGTTTGCAATGGTGCGGAATTCACTTTAAACCGTAGGTCTGATAGACAGTAGAGCGATAGAAGTAGAGCTGACAATCCTACCTCGTAAAAACCTATTTCTAAATTAGGTCGTAAATATTGACAAATATTAAAATTAAAATATATACTGGAATATGTTTTCTTAAATATAAAAAAAGGAACAATAAAATGTATTGTTTAATATTACGTAAACACTCTAACAAAAGGAATACATTTAAAACATAATAGCACTGACTTAATATATATAGATATGTATCCTAAGTATATGAACTAAACGAAGAATATTACTCCGATGGCGAACTGGCTAGCGCTCTGACCTTTGGGAACATATGCTTCAAGTTTAAATCCTGGCGGTGGCATGGATGTATGGTAGTGGTTTTGGAAACCACTTTAAGCCCTAGTCACTGGTCTCATATGACAGTATAGCATCCTGGAGCATCGCCAAGTCAAACTTCTACCTACGGTTGCTCCATAACAACAGAAGTTACCCCTTTTCCTTGAATCATGTGTCCATACAGGTTCGTGGGCTTGTTTTAGATGACTCCCAAAATGTAATAAGAAATAACAACAATATTAGTGACGAATAAAAATGCTGGGCAATCGAAAACAATTATTTAAGTCTATCACTAGAATTCCTTTAATGATGCATTTTCAATTAATATGTTTTTCCAGATTTGGCAGGCAGTAGATTTAATTTACGTACAAAATAGTTAACTATCTTACAATATAAATACTAAATATCTTATAATATTATCTTGATTTGAATAGTTTCTTAAAGAAAATCACACAACTATTTTTCTGCAATGTCTCAGAAATCAAATTCAACCAGACTTGATGAGAAGTGAATATAAAAGTTCAAGAGCCAACTTGCGATTCCAGAGCTCATTCGTAACTTTCTTGGAGTGTGACATCGAAACACGACACCTCTTACTAATAACAAATATCTCTTGTTCGTGGCAAAGTCCGTCCGTCCTCGTTATGCGTGAATAAATAGAGTTGTCGCTCGAATTCATCACCATTGATACGCCGGACGTCGAACGCGGAAAGCAGGTGCCGTCCGGGTGCTCAATCATGCCAGCAGGAATGTGACATCACTTACGCTCAAGTTAAACGGCATAGATGCGAAATTGCTATGTTTACCAACATCGTTAGCGGGTGCATTGCTTGCTTTGTAAGAATTCCTTACTTTCCAATGAATAAAAGTGGTCCCAACACAGACGTGGAAATACTACTGCATAAAATGACAATTTTTCTTTTTAGTTATGTAAACAGAGAACTAAAATGAATGATAAATAGTTATTCTGACATATATGTGGGCATGTATGCTATATGAATGTGAACTAAATAAGGATACTACTATAAGAAGAAGCGTATGTATTTTTGTAATTTATAAAACTTGAAGGCAATGCAGCATCTCCATTGGGGACTGACTATAGGTGCGGCTTTTTGTTCTCGACAGAAGCTGCCCCCTTTCCCTAGCATCATTAGCGCCCGATGTGGCCCTGCTGTAAAGCATCGTCGTTTTAAAACATCGATTCGATGTTTTGAAGAATAATGCACACGCTGCTGCAAGAAATTTTCTATTTAATTATAAAAAGAAGAAGAAGAATGATGTTATTCCATCTTTTTTGTAATAAAAGTATTAATCTTTATTCAATGTAAAGCGTAACCGAATGCCACGCTGCTGCGACTTGTTATTCCATCTTTTAAAGACTTTATTCCAAAATTTTTTAAATAATGTTTTTTCTTTTAATTTTTTAATGCTATTGTTAAATTAGTTATAAAAACATTGACAAATGTGACAATATACACTGAAGTGACAAAAGTCATGGGATAGCAATATGCAAATTTTCAGATGGCAGTAGCATTGCGTAGAACAGGTATAAATGAGCAGTGCTTTCGAATCTTTCATTTCTGTTCAAGTTATTATTCATGTGAAGAGGTTGACGTGATGATGACCGCACGACGGAGTAACGCTGCTTTTGAACGCGGGAATGTTAGTTGGAGCTAGAAGCATGGGTCCATGCCATTTTCAAATCGTTAGGAGTCCAGGCTCCCAGATCCACTGTGTCAAGAGTGTGCCAGAGTATGAAATTTCAAGGCACTTGCATCCACACCATGGACAGCGCAGTGGT